>JAINUG010001517.1:0-21437 GCA_029706075.1 Aldrovandia affinis | reverse complement strand
TATGTATATGTCCTGTTGTGTTACACTCTTGTGCAAATATTGTGGAATACAATGTGAAGCGGCAGTGTGGTATAATGGTTAGGGAGCTGGGCTTGTAACGCATAGGTTACTGGTCGAGTCCCAGGTGGGGCACTGCCGTTGTACCCTTGAGCTAAAGGTACTTAACCTGAAACTGCTTCAGTAAAATATCCAGCTGTATAAATGGATTGTATGTAAAGAAATGTAAACTGTGTAAGTCGCTCTGGATAAGAGCGTCTGCTAAATGCCTGTAATGTAATGTAGTTGGGCGTGATCAGCGTGTCATTTCAGATCATAAGCAATGTAGTAATCTAGTGGTCATCATTTAGCACAACAAGGGCAAACCACATATTAAATATTGAGGGGGGGGGGGGCATAATGAAAGGACAAGTTTCCACCCCACTTGTTACACCTATGTAGCCCAACCTGTTTACATGACTATAATGTATAATGCTGCCGATGAAAGTTGTCTGGTATCTTTGTTAACTTTTAATATGAAACCAACCAAGTCATATTATTCCCTGTGGGCTAGGTGTCAAAATAATAAAATAGACGCAATAATCAAATATTAATTGATCTATTCATTCACTCTGCATGTGCCAATATAGTTGAAGTGTATTGAAAATTCATATTGTATTTTTAAACAGCGAATACTTAAAATACCCAAAACAGAGGACACTGTAACGTCACACTTGAATTTGACTGAGAAGCAACGGTGGTGAAATAATTGGAGAAGTGTGTCAAAACATATTGCACCACCCCAACAAAAACAGAAGTCTATTTTTTCCCGCAAATCTGAGGCCATGGTTCTCGCCCGGAAATAAAGGTGGCTTGCCCCTCTGGGAGGGGAGTGAGCAGGGCTGGACTGGCTATATAGTCTACCGGGCCGATTCCCGGTGGGCCGGTCTAGTTTTGGGCCGGTAGGGCCGGTATAATTATTATTTTTAATTAAAAAATATATAATTGTTTTTTTTTTTTTTTTTTTTTTTTTGTCATCTAACGGCCAACAAAAAATGGACAGCGGCCCATTGGTTCATTTTCTATACTGACACTGGGCCGGCCCAATCACATGCTTTTTTTGCCATCGAACGGCCGCCCCAAAATGGACAGCGGCCCATTGGTTCATTAGTGATGGGCCGGTCTGAGCCAAATGGCAGGGCCTATTTTTTGTCCCAGTCCAGCCCTGGGAGTGAGTGGAGGAGTTCACTCGGGGTCGTATTCACCAGGGAGGGTGAGATTGACAGACGGATGAGGGACAGCGTCTGGCAATCTCATGTCAAATATCCAGCCAGTGTTACAGTGACACCGACTCGGACGGACCACTGGCTTAGAAGGCGTTCCAGACCTTTTTGTCAAGTAATTATTTTGCGTTGTCATATTATTAAAACATTTACAATTCAAGTGTTTGACTGTGTTTTTATTTGCAGTTTATGCTAAAATAAAATCATTTTTATGTCATAATATTATTAAACCACTTACAATTCATGTTTTTGTCTGGTTTTTATTACATTACATTACAGGCACTTAGCAGACGCTCTTATCCAGAGCGACTTACACGTTTACATTTCTTTACATACAATCCATTTATACAGCTGGATATTTACTGAAGCAATTCAAGTTAAGTACCTTTAGCTCAAGGGTACAACAGCAGTGTCCCACCTGGGGATTGAACCTGCAACCTTAACGTGACAAGCCCATTATGTGCATTAAATGTCAAAAAGCCATTCTGAAACAGTATAAAAACGAATGTGTTTTGACTGGGTCTGTTTCGATCATGGCGTGTCCGTTCTTAGACAATCCCGTAGATGAGGGGGCACAAATAATTAGAAGAGCTTTTCGAGCGGAGAGGGTGTTCCGATAGAGTTGATCCACTCAGTTTCTCAGAAGAGCACCTGTACGAACGCTATAGATTTTCCCGGCAGGGAATAATCTATATTTGCGATTTGCTCGAGGCCGAAGTTGCAAACAACACGCATCGCAGCCAGTCGATTAGCGTAGTGCAAATGGTGTGCATTGGGTTGCGTTTTCTGGCAAGTGGCACCTTTCTGGCACTGTAGTGGCACAAAGCCACTTTCTGTACAAAATACTGTCTTTATTACATTTGGGGGTTCCCCCACTGGAACCCATGGAAGAGATGCCGCCGCTCAATCCCATGCATTTGGGCCACAGAAAAGAGTTTAGCGTGATCTAATTGCGATGAATCACTTCCAATAAGTTATTTCTTATCTCCCACTTTTTGTTTTGTCTTGTTAAGGGGAGGTACCACAGGCGAATAGGAAAAACATTTTCCTTTCCTCCTATCAGAATGAAATTTGACCAGTTGAATATACACACAAATACAAGATATCTTTGTATTATGACTGAATTTCTTTTTATTAAAATATGCAAATGAGGTACTCATTAAATATGCGCTAATTTCCATGTTACTGCAAAAATGTTTTAGACTCAGTGGATGAGGTCAGAATTAATTTCTTTGTTTTAATGTGACAAATAAATCAATGGTTGGTAATTGTCAGAGCCTTTTGTCAGAATATAGTTTTTTTAATTAGTTATAAAAAACACTATTTTATTAAATTGAGGAGATGCAAAGCACATACTGTAGCACTAATTGCGCAATAGTACTAATTTACGCATTTATGCGCTCGGCAATCGATTCCCAGGCTGCGTCTCTCGCTTTGTTAATGATGGTGGTGTTGCCTTTTTTAGTGATGATTGTCTTGTAGTCTTAATAGTATTCCATGATTAGCTGCCCCCCGCGGTAAACGACACTGCACGTTCTTTTGCCATTTCTGTCTAATCGAATGTTTCAATCGACAATCACTTACTGTTTAAATCAGGGGTGTCAAACTCATTCCATCGTGGGCTGAGTGTATGCAGGTTTTTGTTGCAACCAGTGCACTACACCAGGTGATTTCACTAATTAGCACACTTCTTCAACCAAGGAGGGGAACTAATTGAAATCACCAGGTGTTGTGCACTGGTTGCAACAAAAACCTGCATACACTCGGCCCACGATGGAATGAGTTTGACACCCCTGGTTTAAATAGTTCATGATTGCCCAAACCTAGCTTTCATCAGGCTTGGATTAGCTTGACCTCTTGAGCCGCAATCTAGTTTCGTGAAACGGAATTGATCTACAGTTTGTTAGCCCGCTAACTCAAGTCAGGTTTATTTTAGCAAGCCCGGATTTTCTTAGCCAGCTTCATGAAATACCCACCCAGGGCTATACAACATCAACGCAACCTTTGCGACCTACGTTTCAGAGGGTGTCGCGTACCTAGCACAAAAACCTAACTCGCAACCGTTCACGTAAATGCTGCGCGTCATTGATTGGTTGGTTAGCGAATGGAGGCGGAGCTGTCATAGTTCATAGGTCACAGTTCATCAAGCTAGTAGCTAACGATATAGATAGCTAGCATCAATTGTTCGACACGGTATAAAATGAGCCAGCCTCAGGAAAGATTGGCTGAAGAAGTTTGAAGGTGTTTCCCTCCTTTCATGAAAACTTTATCGACCTTGTTCAATACATTGACACCTACTAGTGTACAGAAGTGTAAGGACACCATGTTGCATAGGCTGCGCATAGCCTTTGCAGACGTATAAATTGCAGAGTGCTGGCGACATTGTTGCATTGCGCGAACCACAAAGAAGTCGCACAATTACATAGAAGCATGCAGAGGCCCTAAGCGGCAAGACAATGGATGGATGTTATGGGATGTGCACTAGGCCTGGCTACACAGCATGGACTCACAACGTCTGTGTGGCAGTTACACACATTGGGCCTCATTTATCAAGCAACATACGAACGAAATTTCTCGTAATTCCTTCGTACCAGCATTCACACATGAAAATTGGGATTTATCAAAGTTTTCAGGAGTCCAACTTGTTCGGACATGTGAAGGAAATTCACGAAAACCATGAGACCACACGCAGAGTGTGTGTAAACTCTGCAGTTTGTCTTTTAACTCAAATCTTTCACTTTTATTGATAAAATTGGTCATTAAATAGGCTTCTTTGTCTACATATTTTGTCCTGAAATACTGAAAAATCATAAAGAAAGATCAATTATAAAGAAACTAACATTAATTGGTTGCGAATACCATTTTAATTAAGTTACAAAAAAAAGTTTGAAATGAATAATAGTATTACAAAGAGTTACTATGATTTCATAATTGCAGTTTGGTTTTTTAAATAATGAATTGATGAGAAATATGATTTAAAGGGCCAAGGTGCTTGTAAAGTCCAAGCTTGCAATGGCGGACCTTGCGCTATTAGAGGAATTGGCGAGAGCGCTTCGGGCGAGATCACATTTTCAGGGACCGGTCTGACTTTTTTGTCGAGGATGACGAGTGGCTCAAGAGCCGGTTCCGATTCCCTAGAACCTTTCTGTTGAGGCAGTGCAACATCTTAGAGCCAGACTTAACGAGGCAAACGAGAAGATCTCATAGAGCCAGACTTAACGAGGCAAACGAGAAGATCTCATGTGGTAGTAGTATAATGGTTAGGGGGAACTGGGCTTGTAAAGTTAAGGTTGCTGGTTCAATCCCCAGTTGGGACACTGCCGTTGTACCCTTGAGCAAGGTACTTAACCTGAATTGCTTCAGTAAAATAGCCAGCTGTATAAATGGATTGTAAAGAAATTTAAAACTGTAAGTCGCTCTGGAAAAGAGCGTCTGCTAAATGAATGTAATGTAATGTCATTCGATTTTCTTACGATTGAAACTAATTGCCTCAAATGATTGATAAATGCGCCGGCAGGTGTTGAGTTAGTATAATTTTGCAGGGAAACTTACGTGCATATTTACTAAATGATTAGTCAATGAGGTCCATTAAACGCATTACGTTCCATATGATGCGGCTATGTGAAAATAGCCATGTTCATGTATTTGTTGTTTTAATTTTTAAACACTTTAAAACAGTCTTGCTTAGATTTCTACATTCCCAGAAGCGGGTTGCACAACGCCGTGGGTTCCGGTGGCCCTGTGGCTGTTTCGTTCCCTTTTTCTGGGCAGCGAAACACGAAGGCGATTCAGATACACAAAAAACGCTTTCTTTCCTTTATGTCCCACAAGTCTCTCCTCGAGACAGGCTGTGCTTTTATAACGGCCTAACGAAGGCAAGGGCCAACACCTGACCCAATTGCTGATCAGCCTCAGGTGAGCCTGCCTGCAGGTGAGGCCGCTGCTGTCCAAGGCCCTGTAGTCCTCTCCAGGCTGTGGGAGGGGACTTACCCCCTAGATAGGCAAAAAAAGAAAGAAAATAGATATCACTATGAACACATTCCCAGTTTGTCATGTACATAAAAACTAAGAAAAAATGTATTGCAAGTTTTCTGAATTGTATGTTTATTATGCTAATTAGGTGCTAATTAGGCCTAATTGTCTTTTACTGTAAATACTGTGTACTGTTTCCCTTTTGCACTTTTTCGTTGAGCATTGCCACTTTTCATTTCACTGCACACCCCGTGTGTGTATGTGACAAATAAAAATCTTGAATCTTGAATCTTGAATCTAATTAGGCCTAATTGGCATATATCGCCAAGGGCACTAACACCATCATATGTGTCAACATATGTCAACATATGTGTTTTTTTATGTTGACACATTAGAAAAGAAACTTTTTACAGAAGAGATTGTGTCTATGTCCTCGTATCAGCCCATACATCAGGAAATACCGTCTATAGTCATAGAAAATCTATGGGGGGTAGTCTCCCCTTAAAGGAAATTAAGTCTATAACACAACAAAGTGTGGAAAAAGTGAAGGGGCCTGAATACTTTCCGAAGCCACTGTATATAAATATATATAAACATCGAACAAAAAGTTCTGAAATTTGTATTTGGTAGATTATTTCTCTGTTGTAACAATGCTTCTTGTCAATAAATTGTATACCGTTGGAAAGCCTGTTTATTTCCCTTTTAAACGGTGCCCCATTTTTAAGGAACATGCATTTGTGGGATGAGCAGCACAGCTGAGTATGTGGGTTGTGCCCATGAAAAATTTGCCAAATCTTCTCTGCCAATGCCAAACAGCTTATTCTGCTGTTGCTATTGACTCTTGTTTTGAGCTTCCGGTACCCCCAGGTGCTGACAATCAGGTGCCTGATTGGCACCTGATTGGCAGCACCTGTGAGCATGGGCCCTGCTACAGTGGTCAACTGGTGTCTGCTCCAAGAATCGGCATGCCACGTTTGTTTGATCTCGATAAGGCCTGTGCGATAGGGCAACTTCAAGCTGGTGTTCCGCAAAAGCAAGTTGCAGCATTATTTGGAGTGAGCCCTAGTACCATCTCCAAACTGAAGGCCAAGTTCCATGAAACGGGGGATGTCAGAGACAGACCGCGAAGTGGGCGTCCCAAGAAGACGACACCCCAAGAAGACCGGTTCCTCACCCTTTCAGCACTTAGGAACCAAAGGCTGTCTTCTACAGATTTGCAGTCAAGGTTTGCAGGACGATATGGCACATGGCTCTTGGCCCAGACAATCCGGAACAGACTGCATGCAGCAAATCTCCGGGCTCATAGGGCTGCCAGGAGGCCTGCCATGACTGCCCTTCACCATCAGGCACATTTGCACTGGTGTTGGCAACACCTGCACTGGAACTTGAACATGTGGAGGAACGTTATGTTCAGTGATGAGTCCAGATTCTGTCTACGGAAGTTGGATTGTAGGGTCAAAGTGTGGAGAAGACGGGGAGAACGCTATGCTGATTGCTGCACTGATAGAGTAACACCTTTTGGTGGAGGCAGTGTGATGGTGTGGGGCGGCATCTCCATCACTGGAAAAACGAGGCTTGTCATCATTGGAGGCAATCTCAATGCAGAGAGATATCGAGATGAGATTCTGCAACCAGTGGCAATCCCATATCTCCACAGTCTGGGACCGAACTCCATCCTCCAAGATGACAACGCTCGCCCCCACAGAGCGGGGTTTATCAGAGACTACCTCCAGAATTTGGGAGTAGAGAGAATGGAATGGCCTGCCAACAGTCCTGACCTCAACCCAATTGAACACTTGTGGGATCAGCTTGGGCGTGCTGTTGGTGCTAGAGTGACCAACACAACCACGTTGGCTGACTTGCGACAAATCCTGGTTGAGGAGTGGAATGCCATCCCACAGCAGTGTGTGACCACGCTGGTGACCAGCATGAGGAGGAGGTGTTGTGGCCTGGCGCTGTTGTGGCTGTGTATGGTTCTTCCACACGCTACTGAGGCTCCTGACTGTTTGTTAAATGAATACATTGTAAAATTGCCAATATGTCTTGTTTCTTCCTTGTTACTGACAGACTTCAATCATCCAATCCACCAAACAACACAAAACAAGAGTCAATAGCAACAGCAGAATAAACTGTTTGGCATTGGCAGAGAAGATTTGGCAAATTTTTCATGGGCGCAACCCACATACTCAGCTGTGCTGCTCATCCCACAAATGCATGTTCCTTTCAATTGGGGCACCATTTAAAAGGGAAATAAACAGGCTTTCCAATGGTATAAAATGTATTGCCAAGAAGCATTGTTACAACAGACAAATAATCTACCAAACACAAATGTACAAACTTTTTGTTCGATGTTTATATACTGTATATTGTTTGTTGCGGGTAGTTTAGCTGTGAGTTTGTTTGTATTACATTTTTACATTTACATTTTAGGCATTTAGCAAACGCTCTTATCCAGAGTGGCTTACAAGATGTGCATTAATACATGGTAGGAACAATCATAGTTTGCGCATGAGATCAGTGTAGTAATACAGCGATAGACATCGTTGTAGGCAGCTGCGTACCATACCTGTAACACTGGGAAGGAAAAAGTTCATTTTTGCATTTTTTTATAAAAGAGGAGTAAGCAGGGATACACATACAAGAAGTACTGAGCAAGTAGGCAGCGGTGATGACAATTGGGTAGATGTACAGAATTAAGTGGTAGTGGAGTCTGAATAGCTGATCGGCCAAGCCACAGTTCGGCCACAACCATTTATATTACGAAGACCCTGAGGTGTCACTGGCTCTCTCAGATCATTATCCTGAAGAGACATCGTGCAGTCATTCTAACACGTCAATGCCTTTGCAGCTACTGCGACCACACAATATGACACAATCTCAATTCCAAGTTAAACAATGTGATCTGGACTTTAAGAGGATGTCTGGAGGATGGGGGTGGGGGTGGGGGTGTTTATGAGTGGAGATGCATGAACACCGTGTGAAAACAGCATCTCACACTCAGAGAACAAACCACATCATCTCCTTCCTCATTCTCTCGCACACAGGATGTATTTTACACTTGTACTGTGCATGGAAAAAATAAATAATTGAAGTCAGAGACATTTTTTAAGTGAATGCGATGCTGGGAGGCATCAGGTGTTGAACACTGGGGGTGGGGAGGGGGAATCCCAACAAAAACAGGGGGTCTTGTGTTGGGTTTTTGTTTGCGATTTATTGTACAGGACAGACTGAACGTTTTCATAACATATTGTCAACATACTGTTTGTTTGTTTGTTTGTTTTTGCATGAAATGTTTAAAAATCATGTGTAAAAATTCTTTAAAAAATTATGTTTTAAAAATTATGTTTTTATGTTTAAAAATTATGTTTTTTAAATTCCATCCATCCATTATCTAAGCCGCTTGTTCCTAGTCAGGGTCGCGGGGGGCTGGAGCCTATCCCAGCATGCGTTCCGGGCGAGAGGCAGGAATACACCCTGGACAGGTCGCCAATCCATCGCAGGGCACACACACCATTCACTCACACACTCATACCTATGGGCAATTTAGACTCTCCAATTAGCCTAACATGCATGTCTTTGGACTGTGGGAGGAAACCGGAGTACCCGGAGGAAACCCACGGGGACACAGGGAGAACATGCAAACTCCGCACAGAAAGGCCCCTGGCCTGGATTCGAACCCGAGACCTTCTTACTGTGAGGCGACAGCGCTATCCACTGCACCACCGTGCCACTCTGTTTTTTAAATTATGTTTAAAAATTATGTTTTAAAAATTCACAAAAAGTTCAATGAGGTTCAGAATTACCCTTAACTGCAGACTTCAGTGTCTGCTATGAAAATTCTGGCAGACTATTTCACTAGAAGGTGTATGGACCATACATCATATAAATGCATTTGGAAAAAACTGCATAAGAACAGGAAGGAAGTTGTGCATTGAATTTAGACTGGGGTTGATGATAAGGGGACGACACACCACTGTTCCAGCAGAGAAAGAGAGAGAGAGAGAATGAATAACAGCAAGCTGACTGCACTGCTGCTCCTGCTCATTACTGCACACCTTTACACAGGTAAGAGAGAGAGAGAGAGAGAGAGAGAGAGAGAGGGAACAAAATACAAATAATAACATTATTACTTTTCATATTTATCTGTCCTACTGTATGGTCCACTGGGCACAAATAATATCTCAATTAGTGATTCAAAACTGTTTGCATCTCACACTCAGAGAACAAACCACATCCTCTCCTTCCTCATTCTCTCGCACATAATCAATTGACATTTGTACTGCGCACAGAGAAATGTAATGCTCATTAATGTGACAATGCATCTGTGAAAAGCTCTATACAAATACATTTGATTTGATTAAATTCATTAACACATAAAATAAGTACATGTAGTTTTCATGTATACATACAGTATATTCAATGTAAAGCCAATCAATATGTAATAATCTTGTAAAAAGTCATTGCATGTAGTTTTAAGTAATAAAAGTGCGTAAAGTCAGATGTTCCTAGGGGCCCTGTGGGCCCATGAGCAGCAGTGGTCTCATACACTGGCACCCCCACCTGAGCTTGATTGGTAGTCAGCCCAGGTGTGTCTTGTTGCTGTATTCAGGTATTTTACAAAGGCAAATCTGGCTATGCCCCAGTGTGGACTATCTGTGCACAACCCTCAATTTGATCAAGAGTGTTTGGAGTCGCTACCCCCAACCTCTACATTATTATTATTATTATTATTATTATTATTATTATTATTATTATTATTATTATTATTATTATTATTATTATTATTAATATTATTAATAATTAATAATAATTGATTGACAAATCATAATACAATTCTAACATTTACATTACTTGTTGATCATTAACAAGGTAAACAATAACAAACAAATCCAAGACAGAAGCAGTGAGTTATTATAATTCTAAGATATCTTGGATATCTAACATGTCTTATTTTTTTCTTAATTTAATATTTCTAAAATGGCAAACTTTGCCCTCAAAAAAAAGGGAAGGATGTGGTTTCAGAAAACCTCTTCACCATTTTTATTTTACCAACAGCACAAACATAAATCGGGTAAAAGAAAAAAACTGGTCAATCATGTTAACTCTTTCCTCAGGTGTGATTTTGAGAAATGACAAAAAGCCCACCTTCGCTGTCTTAATATGCTGGCTGGAATAAAATGGCACATTTAAGAGCAACTTTCACACTTTTAGTGCTGATATTCTCTACCAAACTCAAATCTGATGACAAATTGTTTACCCTTTAGTTCTTTATTAATTTATTACAGCATCGTTCCATTGCAAAAATTGGAATCAAAACATATGGATGCCCTCGATAATTAGTCATTACATTATCAGGCATCCTCTGGTTATCAAAACATTATCTTTATTATTTTTAAAAATCCCTTTCTTCTTCACTTTTCCTCAGGTGTGAGTGCATATGACACTGTGGGTGTGTACTCCCCTGTGGGAGATCATGCTACTCTACAATGTGCCAATGTGGCTCAACCCGACTGCTCCTCAACTACATGGAATTATGAAAACCGTGGATCAAGATACAGTGCTGAACTGGTGGGTCATGGGAAGGTCAGAGACACACAGAGAGCTGAGAGACTGAGAGTGGAGTCTGACTGCTCTCTACACATCAGTGATCTCCGCCCTGAGGATGCTGGATTATATACCTGTAGGCAGTATCTGATTGAAGATGGACCTCAACATGGAGCAGATGCTCCTGTCCTTCTGTCTGTCCTCAGCAGTAAGTGATTCTGTATGATCTCTGAGACTCATAATGCCGTCAGTGACAATGATAAGAGTCCTGTGGACGGTTGTCTGATACTGTCGTCCAATGGCGGCCTTGCGTATACAGTGATCTCCGTGGAGACTGTGGCCCCCAGCAGCAAGGGGGCGCTGACGGTCAGCAGAACAAACACATTTTTATTAAACAGGCCAATTCTCACCTGTAATTCATTTGGGATGTTCTCTTCTCCACATCACTGATTGATAAAAAAGCACGCCAGTGCGTATCTGATTGGCTCTTTACCCGTCCATCAGACTGTCTCAGCCTGTTATCAGAGTCTCCATATGATGTAATCAGCACAGTGTTTACAGGAACAGGTATTAGTAGGAAATCTACCTCCAACACAAAAAATGGAAATATTATTAGCTACAAATGTATTTTTAAGAATATTCTAAAAGACAGTATAGCAGTGTTTAAAGGGCACCTGACAAAATTTTTAACCTCACCACAGATAATTAAATCTATCAATACACATCCTCATTAGTATTATGGTGCCTGTTTTTTCACTTTGTGACAAGCCAACATATACATATGCCCATTTACACATCTTCAGCCTTCATAGAACGTACAGGATCTGACGCAGAGTCGGCCATTTCTGAGCTTTCTATCAACATGAGTGGGTGGAGAAACGTCTCCAATAATGAGTTCTCAGACAGAGAGTACGAGACAGAAAGTGAGCCAGTATGGGCACCAACACCAGTGCAGTGTGGGCCTTACAGGTCTGAGCCGTGTCTCTGGGAGTCTGACTCTAACGCCAATTCAGCTTCAGAGATTGAAGTTGCTGCTTCGTCAGAGGCTGAGGCCCATCGTAATATTTGTGATGGGCAAATATGTGTGGTTGGGTAACTACAGACAGTCCACTGCTCACCTTGGCAACTTTGATTTCAGGGAAAAATTAAGGAAATAATCCAGCTTCATAGTGAGCTAAAGTTATCTACAGTACTTAGCTTTCTGTCTCACTAGTTCAGAGTTAGCATTTACAATTTATTTCTGAAGCTACTTTTATAGCGGTTATATTACCCAATATTAATTATATTATAATTCATTTATACATAGTTTTTTTTTTTAATTTTCACTATGATTTAAAACATTTTAACATGCTGCCCATATGCATACAGTTGATTCTCTGCTTTCTTTCTCAGTCTCTCCACCCTCTCCAGTGACAGAGCTGAACCCTGGCAGTACTGTGACTCTATACTGCGCCCTGTACACTCGTGATGGTCCTGGACGGTGTAATAAAGACTCAGATAAACCTAATCTGAGCTGGGTGACTGAGAAAGGTACTCAGCTGGTAGATTCCAGGTACAAGGTAGAAACGTTCCTCTGTCAGTCCACGCTGACTGTGACACTCAGGCAGGAAGACAACAACAGGAAGTGGAGATGCCAGCTGACGGTGGATTCGGAGGTGAAGACCTCTCACAGCTACACCACCATATTGTCTGGTAGGAACTTCACTCTTCTCCCTGAACGAATACTAGAAATTTAGAGTACGTTTACTGAGAATCTAATTCCAGTACTGTAAGGTGAAGTGCTGCTATAGTGAGGGCTTTATCTTGGACAGTCTGAACTACAGACCAAGTTTAATAATGGCTCCTCGACCCAAATTCTTTGTAATTTTCACATATTTTCCCACCTCTACAGTTTATAACCCCAAATCAATAATGCTCACAGATCTGGTGTTAAAACAAAACACAATTTTGGGATTATGAGGAATTGACCAGTCATTTCGGGTTTACCTGCTCTATAGATATTGTAGAACATTCAGAGGGAAAACATCTCAGTCGTATGTTGTTGTACTAGGAGCAGCACTGCTGTTTGCTTTCAATGAATCACCCAGTTGTCAGGAAACACAAGAGGAAAATGACATTGACAGAACAGAACTCAAAATGTACATGAGTTACTGTGAAAAGAGTTAAGCAGGACCCCAAACTTTACAGATATCTCAAAAGTATTAATTTCATACATTTATGTTTTAATATCCCTGTGTTCTGACAACAGACAATCCTGGTGGGAAACGTAAACCTACTATGAGCCCAACATCTCCACCCAGCTCTCCATCTAAAATTGGTATGGTATTTTCACCAGTATCCCCACTTCATTTACCTCCATCCAGAGTAAAATATCTCAGCAGATTCATTCACTCACACAAGAGTAGATTTTATTCCCATTGTTTAAACATTGGGACACAAAATAAGTGTAAAGACAGAATCTCAACAGAATTGATTGAAGTCAGTTCCACTGATGAACGCTTGTTTAAAACTGTAGCCTTGTTTTCCACAGAGCTGGCCATCCGACTGGCCGTCTTCTTCACGCTCCTGATCATCCCTGCGCTGATTGGAGCTCATTATTACATAAAGAAGAGGAACCGCCCACAGACAGGTGAGTGTGAGAGCAGAGGAGCAGCTGAGGAGCTGATCTCCACACTGACTGGAGACTACAGGAGAACACGCAGAACTACAGCAGCACTGCGACCAGTGTGTAAACTACAGCGTTACTATAGCCAGTGTGTAAACTACAGCGTTACTATAGCCAGTGTGTAAACTACAGCGTTACTATAGCCAGTGTGTAAACTACAGCGTTACTATAGCCAGTGTGTAAACTACAGTATTACTATAGCCAGTGTGTAAACTACAGTATTACTATAGCCAGTGTGTAAACTACAGCGTTACTATAGCCAGTGTAAACTACAGTAGCCAGTGTAAACTATAGCCAGTGTGTAAACTACAGCCAGTTAAACTATAGCCAGTGTGTAAACTACAGCTACAATTACTATAGCCAGTGTGTAAACTACAGCGTTAAACTATAGCCAGTGTGTAAACTACAGCGTTACTATAGCCAGTGTGTAAACTACAGTGTTACTATAGCCAGTGTGTAAACTACAGCGTTACTATAGCCAGTGTGTAAACTACAGTAATACTATAGCCAGTGTGTAAATGATTGTTATGGTACATGTGTGCATTTTATTATTAGCTGTTTAATACATATTATTTGTTCTTAGTGAACTCTTCTCTTTTTCCTCCCCTCAGAACAAGATTCCCCTGGTGTAGAAATGCAGGTTTTGACCTGACCTCTGTTTGACCTCCCCTGCTTTTCCCTTCTTGATTTTGGGTGTGTTACTGAATCTCTTCATGTCAGGGGCAGTTATATCGTTTATCTGAAGCACGTGTTTTGTTGTGCATCCCCTCTTGCTTTGTTCACCGGTTCTTTGCTGTGACCAAAAGTATTGTGAAATTCAGGACCTCAGAACCTGGGAGACTGTTTATGAATTTTCTTCTTGGAAAAATATAAGGTGAAACTTTATACTGTGTTATCTTTGCATCTGTTCCTTTTAAAAAATATATATATTTTCCTTTAAATTCTTTAAAATGAATTCATAGAGAAAACCCCCAAAACTATTAAAGAACAACATTTCAAATCATTACAATGATCATGTTATCATGAGTGGTTATATTGTCTGTTTGGTGCTTTTTTATTTTAATACTTTTATTAAGGTGCTGGTTTTGTATCCTACCCTATCCTGCCTCCGGGGGTTTGGCAAACAGTTTGGAATCGACTAACGTAATCCAAGATGATTTAAAGAAAATCTAAAAATGGGCAGATACATGGCAGATGACGTTCAATATTGCTAAATGTAAAGTCATGCATCTGGGAAATAAAAACATTAGACAGGAGTATTTTATGGGAGGAGAAAAGTTAGTAGGTGTTCAATTTGAAAAGGACTTAGGAATTGTAGTTGATCAAAGCCTATCTGCATCAAAGTAGTGTGCTACAGCAGTGAAAAAAATCAACAGGATGCTGGGATACATAGCAAAAAGTATTGAGTATAAAACAAAGGAGGTTATATTAATGTTATATAATGCCTTTGTCAAACCGCACTTAGAATACTGTGTGCAGTTCTGGGCACCGCACTACAAGAAAGATATAGAAGCTCTTGAAAAAGTCCAAAGAAGGGCAACTAAACTGATACCTGGTATGAAAGGTAAAAGTTATGATGATAGACTTAAGGCACTCAATCTATTTAAACTTAGTAAATGGAGACTTAGGGGGGATTTGATTGAGGTTTTTAAATTCCTAAAAGGGATTAACAAAGTAAAATACCAAAGATTTTTTAAGATAAATGGGGTCAGCAGAACAAGAAGCCACAAGTGGAAATTAGTTAAAGGCAAATTCCGCACAGATATTAGGAAGTTTTTTGGGCTATTCAAGTCCAGGCTAGATGTAATACTAGATACTCTTTAGATTAGGACATGATGAGCCTAGATGGGCCGAACGGCTCGTTCTCATCATTATGTATTCTTATGTTCTTATGTTCTTAATAACAAATACCTTTTAAAAATATTCACAAAAAGGACATAAGGAAGAACAATGTATTTCAATTTTGTTGCAATGATATTTTCCTAATATTTCAATCTTATATTATTTTTATATACATTTCATAAGTATATGGCAGAAAAAGATTCAGGCACCCGGGTACACACAGTTTCTTTGTTGAGTAGACAGTGGCATACTCAACACCTAGGCACACAAGACACCTTCACATCCAGATAAACACGTTGCCATGGTAAAGTTTCTGGTTCAAATGTGAACGTGTAGCAGTGGAGCTCCGATACGTGAGTTAACACGTGAGCGTCCGCTACACAAAGTGACGTCGATAAGAGTACCATTAGTTCCCTTGGTGTGGGACTCGGGTCTTTAGCTCAGCGGGCTAATCGTGTCTCTTGTTGTGTTGGGATCCTCGGTTTGAAAGACAGCGGCAGACCAACTGTGTTACAAACGCAAAATGTATCCTGTACTGGGGCCAGTGGTTACAACGTTCGACACTGGCCACGGAGACTGGTGTTCAATTCCCTGTCCCACCAGAGTCGGCTCTGGCCGGGAGTGCCAGAGCCCCCCAGGAAGGGGGGAGGGAAGATGACGGGACGTTCGCTGCACACAGGAGTGGCTCTGTAGTACCGGGTTACGGTCGACGGCCTGGCGAGTGCCGTCTCGGAGGGGACGATGCTTCACCTTCTTCACTACCGGTTGCAGGACTACGGCAGGGGACTGACATAAAATAGCGGGTGTAATTGGCTACTAAATTGGGAAAAAATTGGATAAAATCAGAAACAAAATCTTTAGAAAATGTATCCTGTACTGTATTGTACTGTACTGTCTCTGTTATTAAAGCAGGGTTCAGCTGACCCTTTGGAGAGGTCTTGGGGTGGGTGAATTAGATTGGCAAATCAGGGGGCACACCTGTATTGTCCACACACACACACACACACACACACACACACATCAATTTCAATGTCTTTATTTTCTTATAAAGCGTATATGTATTTATGTTTCCAAAGAATGTGTATAGTAAACAATTTGTTCAGCAATAGAAACGGTATTGTAAGAACATAATCATAATTGCTGCTAATAATACATATAAGTACCATATGTGGTAACAAAAAGAAATTCAATGAAACAATAAGATTAAAAGAAAATGCTCAGTCCCTAACAATGATAATGATCAATCTGTCCTCACTTCTGAGCAGAGTAAAGAAACTAAAACATAAATAGAATTTCACACAGTAGTTCTCTCTAAAAAGTACAGAATTGACTCAAAATATTCAGATCATATCACAATATACAGTCAATTCCAAAATTATTTACACCCTTGATAAAGATGAGAAAAAAAATGCTGTATGAAATAAATACCACAAACACATACAGATGAGAACAAAACTGAACATTTTGGCCATGCACACCAACAGTGGGTTTTGGGGCAGAAGAAGGACACTTATGCTGATGATTCAATCATGAACTCCAGAAATGACCAAGACATTTTGGCTAAAAACCTGACTCTCTCTGCCAGGAAGCTGAAACTTGGCTGCAAATGGATCTTTCAGTGAGACAATGATCCCAAGCATACCTCAAAATCAACCAGGAAATGGTTAACTGGACATAAAATGACTCAATAGAAAGTGTGTGGTTTTGAGTTGAGGGTAATCCACAAGCTCAGACTGAAGGCGCTATAGGATCTATGGAGAAATTATCAAAATAAGAATGCAGCAGATTTAAAAGATGGTGAATATGTTCAAAAATGTTTGAATTTAGCATTTGATATTGATGGTGTTGTATTTGGTGCAGTGTGCAGTGTGTATTTGGTGCAGTGTGCAGTGTGTATTTGGTGCAGTGTGCAGTGGTGTATTTGGTGCAGTGTGCAGTGTGTATTTGGTGCAGTGTGCAGTGTGTATTTGGTGCAGTGTGCAGTGTGTATTTGGTGCAGTGTGCAGTGTATTTGGTGCAGTGTGCAGTGTGCAGTGTGCAGTGTGTATTTGGTGTGCAGTGCAGTGTGTATTTGGTGCAGTGCAGTGTGTATTTGGTGTGTAGTGTGCAGTGTGTATTTGGTGCAGTGTGTATTTGGTGCAGTGTGCAGTGTGTATTTGGTGCAGTGTTCAGTGTGCAGTGTTGATGGTGGCGTATTCGGTGAACTGTTCCTCGGTGTCTCTGTGCTTCTCTTTGGGACGGGTGACAGGGTGGGAGATCACAGAATAGGTCATAGTGTCGGCACTCTGTCCCTACACACAAATCACTCCGATTAGTACAGTTATCACAACTGTGACAAAAACAACATGATTTCCATGGAACATTACTGTACTCACCGTGTCCTGATTGGTTGTCGTGCGGTTATCTAAAACACAACAAGGCACAATCGTCAGATGTGTGATGTAAAGTGATGAGCCAGGGGCAAAAAAGGCCTTTTTAGACAAAAGCAATATTGAGGTTTTATAACGAACAACCTCCAGTGTAAACTGGAATTGTGATGTAATACATAATACCCTTTGTGCATATCTGTGCAGAATTATCTAATGCCACCTCATTAGGAGTTTTTAAACCACTCCTGATCAACCTGACCTCGCCCATACTGTTAATAACAATATACCTTCATTTCTAACTCAAACCAACAGTGTTGATGAAACTGGCAGTAGACAGTACATACTAGAGCTGCCTAATGTGTGTGTGTGTGTGTGTGTGTGTGTGTGTGTGTGTGTGTGTGTGTGTGTGTGTGCATGTGTGTGTGTGTGTGTGTTTCCGTGTTGGTTTGTGTTGAAATGGGTTTGTAATACTAGAGCTGCCGAATGTTTGTGTGTATGTATTGTGGTGTCCCCAGGGGTTGGGCGACACTCACGGACCTTGCAGAGGGCGTAGGCAAGTTTAAGAACCAGGAGGAGGCAGTATTCAAAAACAAAATGATAATTTATTAAACAATTCTTGAAAACACAAAACAAAGGGTGGGGTCTTCAGGGGAATACAAACACAAAGTCCACAAATCCTTTTCTCGTTGTCAATGTCCAATCAATCCAAAATCCAGGTCCAAGTCCGCAATCCAGTCCGTAGTCAATATCAGGGGGTCCTCAAACAATCCAAATTCAAACAAACAAACACACTCCAACACTCCTCTTCAAATCCTGGCTCGTCAACGACTTCACAGGTTCTTACTCTTCTCTTAAACACACAGCAACTCCTTTCCAAACACGTTCCTACTCCTCTCTCAGTGTTCTGGGAATCAGACCTTTAAATAGGCCTTTGAAATGGTCTTCAGCTGGTCGTTAGTCCCGTTTGCTTGACTTCTCTCAGGTGTCACTGTGGTCTGCTGGGTAATGTAGTGTTTTGGGGCTGCCATGTGTTGTAGGCCAGGCAGCCATTTCCTAGTGCAGCCCATCGGGCTGCCACACACCCTCCTCCTCAGCTCTGACCTCGGGAGGGCTGAGCGGCCTATGTCCAGCGGCCACCAGGAGGTCCCCCTCCCAGGTCCACTCAGGCAGTGCTCCACCGGGATCAAATGTCCAGATTTCATTTCCATTCCCTGCCTGAAAAAGCATCTGCACACCGTTAGGGAATGGAACAAGTTGCTCACCTTGTCTGCCCCCAACTGGCCACATGTGGGTACTGGCTCTGGGCTCCATGGACAGAATGGTTACCACTCTTGCTCTGGTCCTCACCAGCCTTCCATGGCTGCTCCAGCGAACCCTGTGCAGCATTTCACTCCGTAGTCCATTCTTTGGCCTTTTCTTCCATGTCCCTTTATCTTTCAGGGGGTCAGGTGGGGTAACTGGGGAAAACATACTCTTCGACAGGTGGTTAGCTGTATCCTTGAAGCTCTTCTCCACATTTACATTTCCTCTCCATAAATGTTTCCCATGTTCCTTTCCTTTATATGGCAGCCTGTTTTGTTTCCCTTTTCTCTTCATATGAGAATTTCCAATATCTGCTTTTCTTCTCTCGCTCCTCAACTTCAGGGAAGGAGATGTACTCACCACTTCAGGAGGGGGTTGGGTGGTCCACCAGGCCTCTGCGATTGCTAAGAGGCTTTCCTCCACGCTATGGTCCCACCATAGCTCCTCGTCCGCAAACTGCTCCTCCAGTTCCCCTCCAGGGTCCGGCAGGCTGAGGGGACTGAGGACCATCGCTCCCACTTCGATTCCCCATCTGGTCATCTCCTGTCAGCTCCACTGGCTGCGAGATCTCCACCTGGGTACTAGAATCTTTCATGACCGGAACACATTTTACATATTGAAGTTCCTCACTCACCTCTTCCAGTCGCCTTTGCAGATCAAGCAGAGTTGTGGTTTGAATTTTTAAAACCTCGCAACAAGATTTCTCTATGGCCTGCTGCTGGGCTTCTTTTTGGGTCAGCCTCTCAGCTAAGACCTGCACTTCCTCTCGCAGTAGAGGGAGCTCTTCAAGCTGCCTTGCTTGTTCTTGTAGTTGGGTCCTCACCTCTTGCAGCTGAGCCTCCAGCTCCCGCCTTCCCTCACTCTCCTGCTCCGCTTGGCTCCGGAGTTGCTCTGTCTCAAACGCATGGGTCTCTGCTGCTCTCCTTAGCTCTGCCTCCTTCTGCTCGAGCCTGGTCTGCACATCCAACAACGCCCTGGCCCACTCTTCTTTAGCCTTGTCCTGGGATTTCTGGATGTTCAGACACTGCAGATGCTCTTTCTCTAACATCTGGGTTAAGTTCTTCACCTCTTCTTTCAGCTCCTGTCTGTGGGCCTCCACACATCTCACCTCATTGCAAAGAGATGCCTTTTCATTCTCGAGTTCCACAGCCATGTTCCCAATCTTCCTCAGGGAGCCGCTGTGCTCCTCCAGCAGTTGCCCCACAGCCAGCAGGTGGCGCTCCTCTGAGGTCCCCAACTCCACCTTTGCCCTGTCCAGCTCAGTCTGGGCACTCTCCAGCCTTTGGACCTCCTGGAGGGTGACTCGCCATTGGTCCTCAACAATGGTCACCCGCTTCTGGTTCTTCACCAGGGCTTCCTTCAGGTCATGACAACATCTCTTTAGTTTCCAAATGACTTTATCTTGGTCATTTATCACAGCTTGCCTCTCTCCCAACTCTGTCTCTAACCCAGCACACTTCTCAGCAGTTCTTATTTCACTAGTCTGCTGCTCTTGTGGCCTACCTGGTTCTTTCCCTTTTCTTTAGGGTGCACCACCAAGCAGGCAGTCCTGGGCTCTTCTTTTGGACTTTTTATCTCTTGTCGTCCCTTCAGGGTTCTCAACACCCTCTCCATTTCACCGATGGCCTCAGCAACGTCGGGCGCCATTCCAGCCAAAAAGGAGCATTTGAGGGCTGGACTTGCTTGAAAGTAGACCTTGAGGGAATGTCGGTGCACTTTTGACAGGTGCTTGTGCCCCTCTGCCTCCAGCCAAGACTCCATGTCTGGATCCAGTGTCCAGTCCCCTTCCATCATCGAGTATTGCTTCAAAAATCAAAAATCAAAAATCCCACTGACTTGCACTACCTCCTCTTGCCTATAAGTGATGCCCTCTGCCCGCATTCTCCACCATATGTGGTGTCCCCAGGGGTTGGGCGACACTCACGGACCTTGCAGAGGGCGTAGGCAAGTTTAAGAACCAGGAGGAGGCAGTATTCAAAAACAAAATGATAATTTATTAAACAAACAAACACAAAACAAAGGGTGGGGTCTTCAGGGAATACAAACACAAAGTCCACAAATCCTTTTCGTTGTCAATGTCCGTTCCAATTCCAAATCCAAGTCCAAGTCCGCAATCCAGTCCGTAATCAATATCCAAAGGGGTCCTCAAAACAATCCAAATTCATTCAAACAAACAATCACTCCAAAACTCCTCTTTCCAAATCCTGGCTAGTCAACGACTTCACAGGTTCTTTCTCTTCAAATACTCACACAGCAACTCCTTCACAAACACGTTCCTTCTCCTCTCGATCAGTTCTGGGAGGGAATCAACCCTTTAAATAGGCCTTTGAAATGGTCTTTCAGCTGGTCGTTAGTCCCGTTTGCTTTCACTTCTCTCAGGTGTCACTGTGGTCTGCTGGGTAATGTAGTGTTTTGGGGCTGCCATGTGTTGTAGGCCAGGCAGCCATTTCCTAGTGCAGCCCATTGGGCTGCCACAATATATAT
>JAINUG010001516.1:0-21464 GCA_029706075.1 Aldrovandia affinis | reverse complement strand
TTTTTTTTTTTTTAGAAACCATAATATTATTAATATTGATTTTCATTTTAGAGATTCTGTTTCTACATTTCTCTGAAACTATTTTTAAAGTTTTATTTTTTTTATGCTGCATTGTGAGCTGCTTCTATCCTTTTTAATGTAAAGCACTTTGAGCTGCATGTTCTTAAATTGTTCATAAATTGATTGTTGATGCTGTCCAATGAACATATGTAACTACTCGACGACGCTGCAAATGAGTGTAATTACTCAGTGTAATTTTCGAGTATAAATAAAGCTTGAATGAATGAATGAATGAATGAGGAATAGAGGTTGGAGGTGCATCAGTAGTGATGCCTTAATTGCACTGGCTGCAGCCAATCCCTGAACCAGCTGTCCTGCCAGACCACCCATCTGCTGCATTTAGGGGAGGGCTTATGTAAATTCTCCCCACTAACCATGACCGAAGTCACCAGTTTTAATATAGCCCTGTCAGGGACCCCAATGACTTACCCAACGGTGCAGAGAATGTGCTGTGTGGCAAAAAAGGGAATTTTTTAACATAAATACCAGCTGGGATTCCCTCCCAGAGCCAAATTCATCACCCTTCTGCAATAGCAACAAAACGACAAACAATCACATCTAAGAAATAGTGAGAAAAAGGGTTTTATATAAATATAAAAATAAATGTATTTCATGTATAAATATCACCCTCAAAAAAACCCACAAAGTAATTCATGTGTTGAATGAATAAATAAATATTAATATTTTCATACATATTATTAAAAATTCCTCATTATTTGCAGAAGGGACTCTGGAAGAGTATTGTTGATCCACTGGGGTGTTAAAGTGCTATGCCACTATTATGCAAAGGCCCGGATCAGCCAAGTCTTTTGTTTAGTCCCGTTGGTTCTCTCGTTCCCAACTTTCCGATCCAGGCCCGTTCAGCCCTCATCCTCTGTCCCGTGGTCCACTGGGGGCCCATTCAGCCCTCATCCTCTGTCCCATGGTCCACTGGGGGCCCATTCAGCCCACATCCTCTGCCCCGTGGTCCACTGCCCTCATCCTCTCTCCCGTGGTCCACTGGGGGCCCATTCAGCCCTCATCCTCTGCCCCGTGGTCCCGTGGTTCAGCACTGGGGCCTGGGGGCCCATTCAGCCCTCATCCTCTGCCCCGTGGTCCACTGGGGGCCCATTCAGCCCTCATCCTCTGCCCCGTGGTCCACTGGGGGCCCATTCAGCCCTCATCCTCTGTCCCGTGGTCCACTGGGGGCCCATTCAGCCCTCATCCTCTGCCCCGTGGTCCACTGGAGGCCCGTTCAGCCCTCATCCTCTGTCCCGTGGTCCACTGGGGGCCCATTCAGCCCTCATCCTCTGCCCTGTGGTCCACTGGGGGCCCATTCAGCCCACATCCTCTGCCCCGTGGTCCACTGGGGGCCCATTCAGCCCTCATCCTCTGTCCCGTGGTCCACTGGAGGCCCGTTTCTAGACCTGTAATGCTCAGATGTGAGATGTTATGTGTTTGAAAATGCCTAGTTAAGCAGGTGTGGATATGAAAACGTTTTATGCTATATAGGTGTTGTTTGAGACGAGTATATAATGTATGTTTTGTTTGTCCAATGTAATGTTTTTGACAAATATTGCATGTTATGGCATACACTATATTTCTCGTTTGTGTTGTAATGTCTTGTCCAATGGGCACACTTGAGTGACTGAGGGTTCATGATGTGTTTCTTGGGTTTGAAGTGATGATCCAGGTTCCTAATAGAAGGTTCCTGTTGAACTTGTGCTTGTACTAATAAGTCTCTCAGATTGAATTTTTTTCTATATGCAGAAATGATTGTGTACTGTTGCAATGGGGGGAATTGTAGTTCTGTTTCTGTAAAGTGTTTTTTGATGTGATGCTGCAGTTTATTGCAATGGTGGGAAAATGTGGTGATGAAGGGTATGAGGCTTCCCTTTTCACTGAGTGTTGGAGTAGATTGGAGTGTCCCTTAATGTGTCTGCTTTAATTGTGCGGAGGAACCTCCTGGAGTAGCCCCTTGTCCGCAGTGACTGAAATAGAGTGCTGGTGGCCTGTTCGAAGTGTTGCGATTGGGTGCAGATCCTATGAAAACGTAATATTTGTGATTTGATAATCCCTTTGAAAGTGTGTTTCGGGTGATGGCTACTCTTGTGTAGGAGCGCATGTGTGTCTGTATCTTTAAAGAAAACCTTGGTGTGTATTGAAAAGTGGTCATTATCCTGTATGGGATTGGTTTTTAGTGCCTGGGTATTGGTCTGATGTTGAGGGGGAAGAGCAGATGTGTGTACGGGGTTAGTGGTCTGTTGGTGAGAGGGAAATACCGGTGTGTGTGTGCGTGGGCCTGTGTTGGATACAGAAACAGGTGTGGGGACAGGTGTGGGAAAGTTCTGCCTATAGTTGTTCTCCCGTGTAGCTAAGACAGTGAATCTATTTTTCAGAAACATTATTTCTACAATCTGGTCGGCCTCGGGAACCCAAAGACCCAGCACAGTGAGAAATCAAGGACAAGGCCCAAGCCTGGGACGCTCACCCAATCCGCGCTGCTCCGGATCTCAGGGGGGTTGTTGTAGGCCCTCCGGGCGCGATGTGTCAAGGCGTGGTGTGGTTGTTGTTGTTGCTGCTGTGGTTGTTTCTGTGTCCGAAACTCACGTTCCAAATGCAGTTCGTTATTTTATAAATCAACAGTCCTACTCCCAGGAGGGTAGATGTTCTTTTTCTCTGTCCCAAAGGCTTATTTTCCTTTTTCTCCCCGTCTCTACTAGGCCCCAGGCCCTCACCCAACCAGACTAAGTATTCTCTTTATTGTTAAAACCAACACTTTATCAAATACTTTTTTCAAACAAAATAAATTCACTGTTTCAGCCTAACACTCTTTAGGGAAATAAATAAACAAAAGAAGAAAGAAAAAAGTGTCCTAACGTTTCGCGTTACCCGCTTCTTCAGAGGACTAAGAAATTACTCGAGAACTATGGCAGAAGTTCTATTTTGTAAAATAGCCTAACCGCTCTCTCCAGTATCTCCGCCCCCTGCCTGTAAGCCTATAGGGCAGATTTAACTGGATCTAATCTTTGATTGGTCCTAGGTATTGATCTGTATCCCATTGGTGCGTTTGTATTTTGTTGTGTTTCTTACGGGCTGGGATCTCTTCCCTTTTCCCTTTTTCTAAAATCTGACCAATATGTAAATCTGTGGGGAAGGCACTCCAATGGCACGGGCTAGGTTAGGTTTGGAATATTTGCTTAAGCGGCATGTAAATGCTTTAATTGCACAGGCCTATTGGAGTACCTCCCCCTACTCTAAAATGGAGTGAAACGCTCCCCAGGATAATGTATTTATTCATAAAACCTTATTGTTTTGGCAGTGTTAGGGTTTTCACAGAGCCTGGGGCTCTCAGACGGTCTCCCATCTGAGAATCAGCCAGGCCTGACCCTGCTGCACTTCTAAGATCGGTCGGATAGAATGTAGTGAGTACCATTGGGAGAACTCCCTTGATAGCCCGCCGCCATCCGCAACCAATCACCCACCAATCTCCCCCGCCACCCAGAGAGCCCCTTATCCTGAACGAGGAGGGGGTCATCAATGAAGGATATCTAACCTACTCATTTTATGTTTATATATCCAAATATATCTCTAATATTATATCTATATACATATACACCTACATATAGTATTTTGTTTAGAAATTATTTGGATATTTTCTATATACCTGGGTGAAATTGAGATTTTTTGTTTTGGGGTTGGGATTAGGGCTTGGGTCTGAAAAATTGGATCTGGGAGGGGCATGGTTAATCAGACCAGGTTGGGTGTAGGGTTAGGGTCAGGGTTCGGGCCTGGGTTCAAGTTCAAGTTCAAATAAATTATCTTGTATATATCTCATTCCAATTATACATACAACCAAATAAATCCATCAATACAATAAATACTCAATCAATAAATAAATAAATCACACAGTAAGTGCTATAAAAGTATAAGTGCCAAAATGTAAAATATCAATCAAAGAAAACCACATCAATCCACAAGTGCTATTATATTAAAGAAGTGCCACTATGCAAAATCTTTATTTCATGGGAAAGAAAACACACAAAGACAGAAATTTAAACCATTCATGAATAAATAGGTTTATTAGTCTTCTATATTTGTTCCCTATTATTTATTAATTATATACACATACAGTGGGTTCGGAAAGTATTCAGACCCCCTTAAATTTTCCTTGACTCATATTGCAGCCATTTGCTAAAATCAATTAATTTCATTTTTTTCCTCGTTCATGCACACACAGCACCCAATATTGTCAGAAAAACACAGACTTGTAGAAATTTTTGCAGATTTATTACAAAATAAACACTGAAATATCACATGGCCATAAGTATTCAGACCCTTTGCTCAGTATTGAGTAGAGGCACCTTTTGAGCCAATACAGCCATGAGTCTTCTTGGGAATGATCCAACAAGTTTTTCACACCTGGATTTGGGGATCTTTTGCCATTCCTCCTTGCAGATCCTCTCCAGTTCTGTCAGGTTGGATGGTGAACGTTGGTGGACAGCCATCTTCAGGTCTCTCCAGAGATGCTCAATTGGATTTAAGTCAGGACTCTGGCTCGGCCATTCAAGAACATTCACAGAGTTGTTCTGAAACCACTCCTTCGTTATTTTAGCTGTGTGCTTGGGATCATTGTCTTGTTGGAAGGTGAACCTTCGGCCCATTCTGAGGTTGTGAACACTCTGGAAAAGGTTTTTGTCCAGGATATCAATGTACTTGGCTGCATTCATCTTTCCTTCAATTGCAACCAGTCGTCCTGTCCCTGCAGCTGAAAAACACCCCCACAGCATGATGCTGCCACCACCATGCTTCACTGTAGGGATGGTATTAGGCAGGTGATGAGCAGTGCCAGGTGTTCTCCACACATACCGCTTAGAATTAAGACCAAAAAGTTCGATTTTGGTCTCATCAGACCAGAGAATTGTATTTCTCAGAGTCTGGGAGTCCTTCAGGTGTTTTTTGGCAAACTCGAGGCGGGCTTTCATGTGTTTTGCACTAAGGAGAGGCTTCTGTCGGGCCACTCTGCCATAAAGCCCCGACTGGTGGAGGGCTGCAGTGATGGTTGTCTTTCTAGAACTTTGTCCCATCTCCCGCTGCATCTCTGGAGCTCAGCCAGAGTGATCTTTGGGTTCTTCTTTACCTCTCTCACCAAGGCTCTTCTCCCCCGGATGCTCAGTTTGGCCGGACGGCCAGTTCGAGGAAGAGTCCTGGTCGTCCCAAACTTCTTCCATTTAAGGATTATGGAGGCCACTGTACTCTTAGGAACCTTAAGTGCAACAGAATTTTTTTTGTAGCCTTGGCCAGATCTGTGCCTTGCCACAATTCTGTCTCTCAGCTCTTCAGGCAGTTCCTTCGACCTCATGATTCTCATTTGCTCTGAATTTACACTGTGAGCTGTAAGGTCTTATATTGACAGGTGTGTGCTTTTCCCAATCAAGTCCAATCAATATAATTAAGCACAGCTGGACTCCAATGAAGGTGTAGGCCCATCTCAAGGATGATCAGAAGAATTGGACAGCACCTGAGTTAAATATACAAGTGTCACAGCAAAGGGTCTGAATACTTATGGCCATGTGATATTTCAGTGTTTATTTTGTAATAAATCTGCAAAAATGTCTACAAGTCTGTGTTTTTCTGACAATATTGGGTGCTGTGTGTGCATGAACGAGGAAAAAAATGAAATTAATTGATTTCAGCAAATGGCTGCAATATGACAAAGAGTGAAAAATTTAAGGGGGTCTGAATACTTTCCGAACCCACTGTATATATAAACGTATAAACATACCCCCACATACACACTAACATAAACGTATATATATACATATATATATCTAGACATTCACATCCATATACACACATATACAAATACACACCAACACCAACACACATCCATATACACACACACACACACACACACCTACCACTCCCCCCTCTATCTCACCTCTATCTCTCGTTCAACCCAGTTGGATTTTGGGTTCTGAAGCTTTCAATGTACTCCCTCTCCTTCCTCTTTCTCTGAGCCGGCGTCCAACCCACATTGCTGTCCAAGCCCGACATGTTTAAATGTTCAAGGCCATGTTCCAAAAAGTGCTTGATTAGATGTGTTGATGCTTTATTTTTGTGGAAATGGACCATAGGTGCTGCTGCAATCGGAGTCGTAGCTCGTTCCCAGTCTCTCCAATGTATTTCATCGAACAGTGGGTGCGGGTGCATTGAATAATATAGACGACATTTTTTGTTGTAGGAGTTATTGTAGGCCAGATGGGCATGTCCATGTGTTTATTTCTAATATATTTGAGTTGTTTAAAATGTTTGTAAAGTCCTGCTGTGGTTTTCTGAGGTTGAGATTGAAATTTGGATCTAACTAGAACAGGGATGTCAAACTCATTCCATCGTGGGCGAGTGTGTGCAGGTTTTTGTTGCAACCAGTGCACTACACCAGGTGATTTCACTAATTCGCTTCCTTCTTCAACCAAGGAGGGAAACTAATTGAAATCACCTGGTGTTGTGCACTGGTTGCAACAAAACCTGCATACACTCGCCCACGATGGAATGAGTTTGACACCCTGAACTAGAATGTCCTTTAAATTGGAGTTCTTTCTGTACGCTGAAATAATTTCAAAGTTTTGTAGAGGTGGATGTTTTTTTGGGTTCTGGTGAAATTAGTTTTAATCTTGAAATGTAATTGTAGTTTTTCTAGAAAATGTGGTGACGAATGGGATGACATTTTTGGAGCGTGGCACCTTCCTGTTTTGACTGTCGTGCAACTGGTTAATGGTGGATGATTTTATTGTTCTCAGGAACCGTTTTGAGTACCCCCTTGGCCTGAATGCCTGAAAGAGGGTTTTTGTGGCCTCGTCAAAGTCTGATCTGTCTGTGCATAACCTATAAAACCGAATGATTTGTGATTTAATGAGTCCTTTAAATGTGTGCTTCGGGTGAAAACTAGCTTTATGTAACAGGGTATGGGTGTCTGTTGGTTTGAAAAAAACGTTGGTTTTGAACCTTTGGTGTCCGTTGTCTGCTGATATTAGAAAAACTGTTGTGTCCAGGAAGTCTATGGTGTTTTGGTTTGTTGTGTGTTTATGTTACGGTTGGCTCTCCCCTCGGAACCAAACCATAACAAAAAGCAGACAACAATTGGGGTAAGGTGCAACAATCTTTTATTGTCTAGGGATTTAAATAATAATACACCATCTGCGTATATAAGGGAGCCAAAACAAGAGTTGGTTGGAATAGCCAGGCCACAGATTAGAATTTCATAAAGGAATGCGGCAGCTCTAGGTTGGATTCAAGCTCCTTTATGAAAGCCTCCTCACAGGTGCACTCAATCAACTGATTAGACCTGGGAGGAGCAAAAGAAAAGGAGAGAGAGCAAAACACAAAAAGAAATAACGGCCAAGGGCTGTAACACTTCCCCCACCAAGAATGTGGCTAAGAAGTGGCCACATCAAAATTACAAATTACAATTATAAAAATGATCAATTTTTCATACATTTTAACTATTTAGTATTTACAAGACACTATAATTATAAATTTAACCTACCCAGTATAATTTCATAAATTTAACCTACCCCTACTCTTTGACTACGTCATGCGATGTTATGCTGTAACATGTAATCAACCTCTTTTTTAACCCTCTGAGGTCCGTGCTAAGCTTTGAGATGGTTTTTGATTTTGGCATGGTCTGATATTTATCTCAATTTCATCAACTTAACACACACTTACTCCAAAGTGTTTGATATTTTTATTTGAAGGACAATCACAGCTACATTTGTATGCCATCAATAGTTTGGTCAGTATCATATGCAGCTTGTAAATAGATCTACAAACACACAAGTTAAACATAGTAAATTTTTCTGCTGTCACAAAAGTTGTGAATATATAGTGACGAATTGTTTTGCCAATTCATATATTTTCACATCTGAGATCTAAATAGTATTTGAAAACAAAGCGAAATAAATAACATTTTAGGCTGTTTGAAAAGTATTCTTCCATATATCTTGTGTGCATATTGCAATTTGTTACGTTGCAACACGCGGAATATGTAGTCACAAGACGCGGAATTCATATATTGAATATATATACGAGTATTTGATAACATGGCAAATCAAATATAGTTACTTACTCTTCGTCAGTTATTGTCTTCGTCGCTTTCCATCAATGCTCTCAAAAACTGCAGCGCAGAAAATCTTTCCATCTTGAATAAAATTGTATGTCTGTATAAAATCTTGCTTCAAATTGTCGGGACAGTTTATGTGTTGTTTACGCCGGCGTTTTCACACATGGCCCCACGCCCCTCCCCACACACCTCCCCGAAACTCGCACCTAGTTACCATGTCAATAGAAGGGGGACGTTACTTCCAGGTAAAAAAGAGAGTAAAAGGCAAGGTTTACTTTTGGTCTAATTAACCTAATTTAAAAAATCCCATTTGATTTGCCAGTGCTCAAATCGGAAAGTCGCGATTCTAAGGTTTCTGTCAATGTTTTTGTCGCGTGTGTATGATAAAATATGGCGAAGTTAGAAATAGTAATATACTTTTATTGCTGCTGGGAGCGGCGCCGCTCCCGTCGACCTCAGGGGGTTAAAAGCCTGGCTGAAAACTTCAAAGAGCGATTCAACGACTTCAGGATTCCAAAACAGGTTATTTTATTTGTGCGCAATCCATTTGCAGTCGATGTTTCCGGGTCCTGTCCAGCCGAGGTGAAAGCTGCGATGCCCGGTATTGATGAGGTGGCATTCCAGCTGGAGTTGGTGCAAATTCAGAGCTCTGATGTGCTGAAAGCAAAATTCGGAGAAGAGGGACTGTGCGAGTTTTGGGCTCATTCTACTCATCAGTTTCATCATTGCCAGAGACTGGCTATCTACCTGTTAACCATGTTTGGATTTATTTACATATGCAAGTCCGGATTTTCGACAATGAACTTGATAAAGAATCAACATCGCAATCGACTCACGGATGAGCATCTCAACCAGTGCATGCAGCTTGCTCTGGCCTCGCACCGACCTGAATTCAGCAAGCTGGCTATGGCTCGAAAATGCAACTTCTCACACTGATTATCAGGTAGCTTCTATTTTTATTATTATTTTCATTTATTTAGTAATGATGGGATGCTGCCTATGCTTGCATCTTTGTTAATCCCGGTTGCATAGGTCAACAAATATCTTTCATGAACTTCACCTTTGGGCTACCTCAGACGGACTTCTAGGCCTCCTCTGCCTCTTACTGATCGCATTTGCTATCCTAGGCCTAGCAGTTTTCTGGTATGTGTTGCCACCCAGCGTTTTGGTGTTATAATGCACAAATCTATATGGATTCATTATAATAATGTAGCCTACATTACTATTTTGGTTGCCTATTTTTGAGACGGGTACGTGAGGGTTGGACCCGAAATGCACGACTCAGAAACAATGACATCTAATAAAGCCCTTGCGGGTCTTTATTTTAGGAATAAAGTGGGATGACTGCCCCATCCCTCCGGGCGCCTGGCAGCCGCTCCTCGCGGTCTCGCCTCTTCTCTGTCCTGATCCCTCGCTGGTGGAACAACCTCCCGCAATCGGTCAGGACTGCGGAATCACTTCCAATCTTCCGCAAGAGACTCAAAACCCACCTCTTCAGACTCCACTACCACTGAACACTGTCCATCTAGTCAATCTGTCGTCACCACTGTTTACTTGTTCTTAAAAAATAAAAATAATTAAAAATAACCCACTAACCTTTTCTTTCCCAATGTTACAGGTATGATACGCAGACGCCTGCAATGATGCCTTTTGCCGTTTTACTGCACTGATCTTGTACGCTAACTTTGATTGTTCTCACCTTGTATTAATGCACATCTTGTAAGTCGCTCTGGATAAGAGCGTCTGCTAAATGCTTAAAATGTAAAAAAATGTAAATGAATGTTCAGGAGACGTAGTCAAAACAAAAGCAAAGTTCGATAACCCAAAAATCAAGCTAATAACCAAAGTACAGTAACGAGGGAGAAGGCAGTCTCGAACTCGGTAAACCATGCAAAATCCAAAACAAACCAAAGTAGCTGTCAGCGGGGGACGGTGCAAGAGTCAAGACCGAAGTCTGCTCTGCGGGGCAAAGGCACAAAAGACAGCAGGCAAAAACTTGTGGTCTAAACAGGCAGTGGTAACAAAAACGACAGGCAGTAACAATGGTCAATAACAGGCTTGGGTCGTAACAAGAAATCAGACAATGCAAACGCTCAAGAGTGCAATAGAAAACTAGGCAACAATTTTGCAAGGACATGACAAAAACACTGAGCTTATATGGAGGTGTAGACAGGTGCAGACACTTAGCTTGAGAACAGAGCGAAACAGAAAACAGCTGAGGAGAGCGTAACAAGGTAACAAGAGAATTAGTTGTTGTTAGTAATGATCCTATCCTGACCTAGCGTTAGTAGATTAGTAAATCAGACATGGACTAGAAACGAAAGGAAACATGAATACACATGGTTACACATCCTCCTCCTTTGACTTACTCTGTCCTCTATCCGCTAAACCCGCTCGTCTCCGCCCCCCGCCCCTGGCTAACCGATTCCATTCAAGCTAACCGTCTGAAGCTGCGTGCGGCAGAAAGGAAATGGAGAAAATCCAAATCCCCTGCAGCTCTGTCTGACTTCCACACACTCCTGGCTTCCTTCTCCACTAACCTCTCCTCTGCTAAGTCTGCATTCTTCCTTTCTAAGATTCAATCCTCTGTTTCCAACCCACGTAAACTCTATGCTACATTTTCCTCTCTCCTCACACCCCTCCTCCTCCCCCACCCCCCTCTATAACCGCAGATGACTTCTCATCCTTCTTTCACAAGAAGGTTGAGGTCATTCGCAACTCCTTCCCCCTACCCCTCCTCTCCCCATCCCGCTACCTAAACCTCCCACCTCTCTGTCCTCCTTCTCACCCCTCCCTGACTCGGACATCCTTCAACTTGTTCTCTCCCACCGTCCCACCACCTGCCCTCTTGACCCCATTCCTTCCCCCTCTTCCAGTCCATTGCTATGGACATCCTCCCCTTTGTCTCTAATGTCATTAACTCCTCTCTTCCTCTGGCTCTGTCCCCTCCTCCCTCAAATGTGCTCAGGTTGTCCCCCTCCTCAAAAACCCTCTCTGAATCCTGCTGTCATCTCTAACTACCGACCTGTCTCTCTCCTCCCATTCCTTTCCAAAACGTTAGAGCGGGCTGTCTATAATCAACTGTCTGCTCATCTCTTACAGAACGACCTACTTGATCCCAACCAATCTGGGTTCAGAGCAGGCCACTCCACAGAGACTGCTCTCCTTGCGGTCACTGAGGCTCTTCACGCCGCTAAGTCCCGATCCCTTAGCTCGTCCTCCTCCTCCTCCTGACCTGTCGGCGGCGTTCGACACCGTGGACCACCGGATCCTGCTCATCATCTCTCGTCGAGATGGGAATCTCTGGATCTGTGCTGACATGGTTTGAGTCCTACCTGGCTGACCGGTCCTACCAGGTGGCCTGGAGAGGATCCTCTCCTCTCCCCCGCACCCTCTCTACCGGTGTCCCGCAGGGCCTCGGTGCTAGGCCCTGTCCTATTTTCTCTGTACACCAAGTCACTTGGCTCTGTTATTTCTGCTCATGGTTTTTCCTATCACTGTTATGCTGGACGACACTCAACTGTTTCTCTCCTTCCCTCCATCTGATACCCAGATCCCGGCACGGATCTCTGCATGCCTGGCTGACATCTCCGCATGGATGTCTACCCACCACCTGAAGCTGAACCTGGGGAAGACAGAGCTGCTCTTCCTCCCAGCGAAGGACTCCCGATGATTGATGCGTCAATTACCGTGGAAGGCTCCATAGTGTCTCCGTCCCAGTCTGCCAGGAGTCTCGGGTAACCTGGACAACCAGCTGTGCTTCTCGAGCCATATTGCAGCGATCTCTCGGACCTGCCGTTTCTCCCTCCACAACATCTGGAGGATCAGACCGTTCTCACCCAAGAGGCCACTCAACTCCTGGTCCAGGCCCTGGTGATCTCACGTCTGGACTACTGCAATTCCTTGCTGGCAGGCCTTCCGGCCTGTGCCATCAAGCCACTGCAACTAGTCCAGAATGCTGCTGCTCGCCTGGTGTTCAACCAGCCAAAGTTCACCCACGTCACCCCCTCTACTCTCCTCTCTGCATTGGCTCCCCATCGCAGCACGCATCAGATTCAAATCACTGGTGCTGGCTTTTCAAGCGGCCAGAAGTACTGCTCCCCGTACCTCAGTCACTCATCACGCCCTACACCCCCGTCCAGACCCCTCCGCTCCGCCTCCGCTGGCAGACTGACTGCCCCATCCCTCCGGGCGCCTGGCAGCCGCTCTCGCGGTCTCGCCTCTTCTCTGTCCTGGTCCTCGCTGGTGGAACGACCTCCGCAATCGGTCAGGACTGCGGAATCACTTCCAATCTTCCGCAAGAGACTCAAAACCCACCTCTTCAGACTCCACTACCACTGAACACTGTCCATCTAGTCAATCTGTCGTCACCACTGTTTACTTGTTCTTAAAAAAAAAAAAAAAAAAATAACCCACTAACCTTTTCTTTCCCAATGTTACAGGTATGATACGCAGACGCCTGCAATGATGTCCTTTGCCGTTTACTGCACTGATCTTGTACGCTAACTTTGATTGTTCTCACCTTGTATTAATGCACATCTTGTAAGTCGCTCTGGATAAGAGCGTCTGCTAAATGCTTAAAATGTAAAAAATGTAAATGAATGTTCAGGAGACGTAGTCAAAACAAAAGCAAAGTTCGATAACCCAAAAATCAAGCTAATAACCAAAGTACAGTAACGAGGGAGAAGGCAGTCTCGAACTCGGTAAAACCATGCAAAATCCAAAACAAACCAAAGTAGCTGTCAGCGGGGGACGGTGCAAGAGTCAAGACCAAGTCTGCTCTGCGGGCAAAGGCACAAAAGACAGCAGGCAAAAACTTGTGGTCTAAACAGGCAGTGGTAACAAAAACGACAGGCAGTAACAATGGTCAATAACAGGCTTGGGTCGTAACAAGAAATCAGACAATGCAAACGCTCAAGAGTGCAATAGAAAACTAGGCAACAATTTTGCAAGGACATGACAAAAACACTGAGCTTATATGGAGGTGTAGACAGGTGCAGACACTTAGCTTGAGAACAGAGCGAAACAGAAAACAGCTGAGGAGAGCGTAACAAGGTAACAAGAGAATTAGTTGTTGTTAGTAATGATCCTATCCTGACCTAGCGTTAGTAGATTAGTAAATCAGACATGGACTAGAAACGAAAGGAAACATGAATACACATGGTTACACATCCTCCTCCTTTGACTTACTCTGTCCTCTATCCGCTAAACCCGCTCGTCTCCGCCCCCCGGCCCCCTGGCTAACCGATTCCATTCGGGCTAACCGTCTGAAGCTGCGTGCGGCAGAAAGGAAATGGAGAAAATCCAAATCCCCTGCAGCTCTGTCTGACTTCCACACACTCCTGGCTTCCTTCTCCACTAACCTCTCCTCTGCTAAGTCTGCATTCTTCCTTTCTAAGATTCAATCCTCTGTTTCCAACCCACGTAAACTCTATGCTACATTTTCCTCTCTCTCCTCACCCCTCCTCCTCCCCCACCCCCCCTCTATAACCGCAGATGACTTCTCATCCTTCTTTCACAAGAAGGTTGAGGTCATTCGCAACTCCTTCCCCTACCCCTCCCTCTCCCATCCCGCTACCTAAACCTCCCACCTCTCTGTCCTCCTTCTCACCCCTCCCTGACTCGGACATCCTTCAACTTGTTCTCTCCCACCGTCCCACCACCTGCCCTCTTGACCCCATTCCTTCCCCCCTCTTCCAGTCCATTGCTATGGACATCCTCCCCTTTGTCTCTAATGTCATTAACTCCTCTCTTTCCTCTGGCTCTGTCCCCTCCTCCCTCAAATGTGCTCAGGTTGTCCCCTCCTCAAAAAAACCCTCTCTGAATCCTGCTGTCATCTCTAACTACCGACCTGTCTCTCTCCTCCCATTCCTTTCCAAAACGTTAGAGCGGGCTGTCTATAATCAACTGTCTGCTCATCTCTTACAGAACGACCTACTTGATCCCAACCAATCTGGGTTCAGAGCAGGCCACTCCACAGAGACTGCTCTCCTTGCGGTCACTGAGGCTCTTCACGCCGCTAAGTCCCGATCCCTTAGCTCCGTCCTCCTCCTCCTTGACCTGTCGGCGGCGTTCGACACCGTGGACCACCGGATCCTGCTCTCATCTCTCGTCGAGATGGGAATCTCTGGATCTGTGCTGACATGGTTTGAGTCCTACCTGGCTGACCGGTCCTACCAGGTGGCCTGGAGAGATCCTCTCCTCTCCCCGCACCCTCTCTACCGGTGTCCCCGCAGGGCTTGGTGCTAGGCCCTGTCCTATTTTCTCTGTACACCAAGTCACTTGGCTCTGTTATTTCTGCTCATGGTTTTTCCTATCACTGTTATGCTGACGACACTCAACTGTTTCTCTCCTTCCCTCCATCTGATACCCAGATCCCGGCACGGATCTCTGCATGCCTGGCTGACATCTCCGCATGGATGTCTACCCACCACCTGAAGCTGAACCTGGGGAAGACAGAGCTGCTCTTCCTCCCAGCGAAGGACTCCCGATGATTGATGCGTCAATTACGTGGAAGGCTCCATAGTGTCTCCGTCCCAGTCTGCCAGGAGTCTCGGGTAACCCTGGACAACCAGCTGTGCTTCTCGAGCCATATTGCAGCGATCTCGGACCTGCCGTTTCTCCTCCACAACATCTGGAGGATCAGACCGTTCCTCACCCAAGAGGCCACTCAACTCCTGGTCCAGGCCCTGGTGATCTCACGTCTGGACTACTGCAATTCCTTGCTGGCAGGCCTTCCGGCCTGTGCCATCAAGCCACTGCAACTAGTCCAGAACGCTGCTGCTCGCCTGGGTGTTCAACCAGCCAAAGTTCACCCACGCCACCCCTCTACTCTCCTCTCTGCATTGGCTCCCATCGCAGCACGCATCAGATTCAAATCACTGGTGCTGGCTTTTCAAGCGGCCAGAAGTACTGCTCCCCATTGCCTCCAGTCACTCATCACGCCCTACACCCCGTCCAGACCCCTCCGCTCCGCCTCCGCTGGCAGACTGACTGCCCCATCCTCCGGGCGCCTGGCAGCCGCTCCTCGCGGTCTCGCCTCTTCTCTGTCCTGGTCCTCTGGTGGAACGACCTCCCGCAATCGGTCAGGACTGCGGAATCACTTCCAATCTTCCGCAAGAGACTCAAAACCCACCTCTTCAGACTCCACTACCACTGAACACTGTCCATCTAGTCAATCTGTCGTCACCACTGTTTACTTGTTCAAAAAAAAAAAAAAAAAAAAAAAAAACACCCACTAACCTTTTCTTTCCCAATGTTACAGGTGTGATACGCAGAGACGCCTGCAATGATGTCCTTTGCCGTTTTACTGCACTTATCTTGTACGCTAACTTTGATTGTTCTCACCTTGTATTAATGCACATCTTGTAAGTCGCTCTGGATAAGAGCGTCTGCTAAATGCTTAAAATGTAAAATGTAAAATGTATGGTTAGCAAGTTAGTAATTAGTAAATCTCCAGCACGTCGGCAATTAGAGTTACTACATTGCCAATTGTGCTAGCAGAAACAAACCTAAACCTATCTAATCCTTAGTAAATGAGTAATCAGACAAGGAGGGTTAGAACAGTGGTTCTCAATCCTCTCCTCGGGAACACCAGCCAGTCCATGTATTTGTTCACACCACCACAGCACACCTGATTCAACTAATCAATGCTCGTTAAGTAGAAATTAGTTGAATCAGGTGTGCTGGTGGTGGAACTGAACAAATACATGGACTGGCTGGGGTTCCCCGAGGAGAGGATTAAGAACCACTGGGTTAGAAACAATAAGGAAACGCGAGCGACAACGAGAGAGAGAGAGAGAAAGCATGAACGCAAGATTTGCGGAAAGAACATGAAAAAGTGTATGCTTTAAACATGAACAGAAACGTAACATGAAAACCGAATCAAGACATGACATGAAATGACTACTTACTTAATCCTCTTCGTTCCTTGAGGAACATAAGGCTGCGACGATCTGCTTCCATCTGGTCCTATCCTGTGCAGCATGTTGTGCCTCGCCCCAGGTTAGGTTCGCCGTTTTAAGTTCTGAGGTCACAGTTCTCCGCCAGGTTGTTTTTGGCCTCCCTTGCTTCCTCTTTCCAGGTGGAGTCCATCTCAAGGCTACTTTAGGGATACAGTTCTGGTCCATTCTGAGGACATGTCCTAGCCATTGGAGTCGGCGTTGTTTGATCTCCAACACCACATTGCGGCAGTCTGTGTTTTTGTACAGGTCCTCATTTGAGATCCTTTCTGGCCAGAATATTCGACATATCCTCCGGAGACATCCATTGTGGAATGCACTGATCTTCTGCATGTCACTCGACGACTCGCCAGCATTCTGAGCCGTACAGCAGAACTGACTTAACATTGCTGTTATACAGTCAGATCTTGGTTCTTAGGCTGTACTGCTTTGACTTCCAGATAGTATGAAGTATTGCGAATGCACTGCGCGCTTTCCCTGAGCCTTATGCTGATGTCTTTACTGCATGCATTGTCCTTACTGAGTAGACTTCCCAGATATGTAAACTCTTCGACATAATCGAGAGAGTTGCCATCCACAGTGATTGGTACATGTGGTGTTGAATTTATGTACATCACTTGGGTTTTAGAGATGTTTATGTTCAAACCCATCTGTTTGGCAAATCTGTCAGTCCTATCTGTTTTCTCTTGCAGATGAGTGTGATTTGTGGAGACGATGGCTAGGTCATCAGCATAGTCGAGATCTTCCAGCTGGGTGAAGAGAGTCCACCGGATGCCTCTGGGTTTTGTCTGAGGTGGTTTTTCGCATGGACCAGTCGATGGCAATCAGGAAGAGAATGGGAGAGATGATACATCCTGGCGTCGCCAGATTTCACAGGGAACCAGTCAGTGAGGTTGCCGTTTGTGATCACACTACACTCAAATCGGTGGTAAAACATCTTTATCAGTGCAATTATCTTTGGAGGGATTCCATAGGATTGCACAATCTTCCACAGAGTGTCACGGTGTAAGCTGTCAAAAGCTTTCTGGAAGTCGATGAAATTGATGTATAGTGGGTAGTTCCACTCCAGGCATTGTTCAATGATGTTCCTTAGTGTGAAGATCTGGTCTGTGCACCCTCTTCCTTTCCTGAAACCTGCCTGTTCCTGTCTCAGTTTGATGTCAATTGCTGTATCAATTCTGCCTAGCAGGATTCTGCAGAAGACCTTGGATGGTATGGATAGCAATGTGATGCCTCGCCAGTTGTTGCAGTTCTGCAGATTGCCTTTCTTTGGGATTTTAGCAATCAAACCTTTGGCCCAATCCACAGGAATGACATTTCTGTCCCAGATGTTTCTGAACAGGTCTGTAAGCACCTTAACCGAGGTGTTGAGGTCGGCTTTCAGCATCTCTGCATGGATGCAGTCAGAGCCTGCAGCTTTCCCGTCCTTTGTTATTTGGATAGCATTTCTAAGTGGCACTCGCCACTTAGCGCCCAGCATCACTCGGCTATATTAGCAGCCATAGTTGTGGATAGCGGCAGCTTTTCGCGGCAGCCTCCCCGTCCTAGCCTCCCGGGACGAAGACTCGGCGGACAAAGACGGAGGAGTCTACCTGCAGGAGTCCACCGAGGGGGCCAGCTAGGAGTGCTCGCCGCACAGTAAGTATCATAGTTTTGCATCTCCCTGTTCTACTTCCTCTGCATCTAACACTACATGCTTCCTCCCTATCCCAGTCCATGTCTCCTCTTCTAGATTGCCTAGAAGGAGAGATTCTACCCACCCCCGTAATCTGTCCAACCTCATCCACCCTCCTAGATCTCCCGGTGTTGACGTGGTGGTAGCAGGCGGACTATGGAACTGCCAGTCCGCTGTCCGGAAGGCCGATTTCATCTCGGCCCAGGCCTCGCTACTCTCCCTGCAGTTCCTGGCGCTTACGGAGACCTGGATCACTCCGCAAAACACGGCCACCCCTGCTGCTCTCTGCCGCCTACACCTTCTCCCACACTCCACGACCCTCAGGTAGAGGTGGAGGGACAGGTACATATTTTTCCCTGTGGAAATTTGGTATTGTTCCTCTTCCTCACTTCTCACCCTCCTCCTTTGAATTTCATGCTGTCACTGTCACTGTTCCATGTAAACTGCACATCATTGTTCTTTATCGCCCTCCAGGTCCACTGGGAGTTTCCTAGACGAGATGGATGCCCTACTCAGTGCCTTCCTGAGGACGGCACTCCCGTCTTACTCCTCGGGACTTCAACCTGCAGCTAGAGACCTCCCAGGCCTCTGCATTCCTCCCCCTCCTTCAGTCCTTTGACTTCACCATGGCTGAATCCCCATCCACCCACAAGGCCGGCAACCAACTGGACCTGGTCTTCACCAGGAACTGTGCCTCACCCAACATTACGGTATCGCCTCTACATGTGTCTGACCATTCCTTTCTGTCTTTCTCCCTCCCCCCCCTCTGTCCCTAAAACCATCCTCACCTGCTCCCACTGTCCTTGTCCGTCGCAACGTCCGCTCTCTCTCACCCGCTGCCCTGTCAGCTACTGTCCTATCTTCCCTTCCCCCTGCTGATGCCTTCTCAGCTACCTGCTGAAGTAGCATCATCCACCCTACTTTCCTCTCTCCTCCTCCTTTGACTTACTCTGTCCTCTATCCGCTAAACCCGCTCGTCTCCGCCCCGCCCCCTGGCTAACCGATTCCATTCGGGCTAACCGCCTGAAGCTGCGTGCGGCAGAAAGGAAATGGAGAAAATCCAAATCCCTGCAGCTCTGTCTGACTTCCACATACTCCTGGCTTCCTTCTCCGCTAACCTCTCCTCTGCTAAGTCTGCATTCTTCCTTTCTAAGATTCAATCCTCTGTTTCCAACCCACGTAAACTCTATGCTACATTTTCCTCTCTCCTCACCCTCCTCCTCCCCCACCCCCTCCTCTATAACCGCAGATGACTTCTCATCCTTCTTTCACGAGAAGGTTGAGGTCATTCGCAACTCCTTCCCCCTACCCCTCCCTCTCCCATCCCGCTACCTAAACCTCCCACCTCTGTCCTCCTTCTCACCCCTCCCTGACTCGGACATCCTTCAACTTGTTCTCTCCCACCGTCCCACCACCTGCCCTCTTGATCCCATTCCTTCCCCCTCTTCCAGTCCATTGCTATGGACATCCTCCTTTGTCTCTAATGTCATTAACTCCTCTCTTTCCTCTGGCTCTGTCCCCTCCCTCAAATGCGCCCAGGTTGTCCCCCTCCTCAAAAACCCTCTCTGAATCCTGCTGTCATCTCTAACTACTGACCTGTCTCTCTCCTCCCTTTTCTCTCCAAAACGTTAGAGCGGGCTGTCTATAATCAACTGTCTGCTCATCTCTTACAGAACGAGCCTGCTTGATCCCAACCAATCTGGGTTCAGAGCCGCCATTCCACAGAGACTGCTCTCCTTGCGGTCTCTGAGGCTCTTCACGTCGCTAAGTCCCGATCCCTTAGCTCCGTCCCTCCTCCTCCTTGACCTGTCGGCGGCATTCGACACCGTGGACCACCGGATCCTGCTCTCATCTCTCGTCGTGATGGGAATCTCTGGATCTGTGCTGACATGGTTTGAGTCCTACCTGGCTGACCGGTCCTACCAGGTGGCCTGAGAGGATCCTCTCCTCTCCCCGCACCCTCTCTACTGTGTCCCGCAGGGCTCGGTGCTAGGCCCTGTCCTATTTTCTCTGTACACCAAGTCACTTGGCTCTGTTATTTCTGCTCATGGTTTTTCCTATCACTGTTATGCTGATGACACTCAACTGTTTCTCTCCTTCCTCCATCTGATACCCAGGTCCCGGCACGGATCTCTGCATGCCTGGCTGACATCTCCGCATGGATGTCCACCCACCACCTGAAGCTGAACCTGGGGAAGACAGAGCTGCTCTTCCTCCCAGCGAAGGGCTCCCGATGATTGATGCGTCAATTACCGTGGAAGGCTCCATAGTGTCTCCGTCCCAGTCCGCCAGGAGTCTCGGGTAACCTTGGACAACCAGCTGTGCTTCTCGAGCCATATTGCAGCGATCTCCCGACCTGCCGTTTCTCCCTCCACAACATCCGGAGGATCAGACCGTTCTCACCCAAGAGGCCACTCAACTCCTGGTCCAGGCCCTGGTGATCTCACGTCTGACTACTGCAATTCCTTGCTGGCAGGCCTTCCGGCCTGTGCCATCAAGCCACTGCAACTAGTCCAGAACGCTGCTGCTCGCCTGGTGTTCAACCAGCCGGTTCACCCACGCCACCCTCTACTCTCCTCTCTGCATTGGCTCCCCATCGCAGCACGCATCAGATTCAAGTCACTGGTGCTTGCTTTTCAAGCGGCCAGAGGTACTGCTCCCCCATACCTCCAGTCACTCATCACGCCACCCCGCCCAGACCCCTCCGCTCCGCCTCCGCTGGCAGACTGACTGCCCCATCCTCCGGGCGCCTGGCAGCTTCCTCATGCGGTCTCGCCTCTTCTCTGTCCTGGTCCTCGATGGTGGAACGACCTCCCGCACGGTCAGGACTGCAGGAATCACTTCCAATCTTCCGCAAGAGACTCAAAACCCACCTCTTCAGACTCCACTACCACTGAACACTGTCCATCTAGTCAATCTGTCATCACCACTGTTTACTTGTTCAAAAAAAAAAAAAAAAAAAAAAAAAAAACCCACTAACCTTTTCTTTCCCAATGTTACAGGTATGATACGCAGATGCCTGCAATGATGTCTTTTGCCGTTTTACTGCACTGATCTTGTACGCTAACTTTGATTGTTCTCACCTTGTATTAATGCACATCTTGTAAGTCGCTCTGGATAAGAGCGTCTGCTAAATGCTTAAAATGTAAAAAAAAAAAAAAAATGTAATTTCTGACTTCTGCTTCAGTAGGGGGGCTGGTGTTGATGTTGAGTAGGCTTATGTTATCTGCAGGTGTCGGGTTAGCAGGATGTTCTGGTTCAGGGCAGTTAAGGACTTCACGAAAAGTGCTGCACCCATCTCACTGCCTGTTCACTCTCTGTCAATAGGTTGTTACCATCCTTGTCTTTTACAGGAGCAGATTGGCTGGTGTTTTTGCCACAGAGCTGTTTGGTGATTTTGTATACAACACCCATTTCGCCTCTTCTTGCTGCCCTTCTGCTTTGCAGGCTAGCATCTCGACAAAAAGCCCTTTTGTCATTCCTTGCGCTCTTTTTGACCTCCTTATCCTTGGTCTTATAGGCTTCTTGGACCTGTTTCTGGAGCCAACATGAAATGAAACATGACATAAATAACACATAAAACGTGGCATGAATACGTGGAACCGTGACAATTTTACTACTACAGCTACTACAATAATAATAATAATCACAATATTAATTATTATTA
>JAINUG010001515.1:0-21519 GCA_029706075.1 Aldrovandia affinis | reverse complement strand
TCTCGTTCAAAAGAATATGGTCAAATCGACTGACCATTGTTCATTCTGAAATACAATGAACTCATGTCTGTGTCTGTCTCTGCCAATAAAGCACATGTGCAAGCTACTGGAAATCTCACGTTGGCATTGTGTCCATAAGATGTTCTATGAATCATTATTTGCTCTTTTAGATACTGTTGCTTGCCAATTGTCATCACCACTGCCTACTTGTTTAATATGTTTTGTATATGTATCCCTGCTTACTCTTCATTTAAAAAATAAATATATAAAATGACTAACCTTTTCCTTCCCAGTGTTACAGGTATGGTATGCAGCTGCCTACAACAATGTCTATCACTGTATTACTGCACTGATCTCTTGCGCGAACTAAGATTTTTCCTACCATGTATTAATGCACATCTTGTAAGTCGCTCTGGATAAGAGTGTCTGCTAAATGTTTAAAATGTAATGTAAAATGGAAGAAGTGCCAATTAACTGAACCAAAACGAAAGTGTATATGTATCAGTAGCATTTTACATTTTTACATTTTAAGCATTTAGCAGACGCTCTTATCCAGAGCGACTTACAAGATGTGCATCAATACATGGTAGGAACAATCACAGTTAGCGCACGAGATCAGTGCAGGAATACAGCAATAGACATCATTGCAGGCATCTGCGTACCATACCTGTAATACCGGGAAGGAAAAGGTATTTTACAATGTTTACAAAATGTACAATTTTTTTTTTTTTTTTTTTAAATAAAGAGTATAGTGTTGAACAAGTAGACAGTGGTGAAGACAATTTAGCTAGATGGACAGAGATCAGGGGTAGTGGAGTCTGAAGAGGTGGGTTTTGAGTCTCTTGCGGAAGATTGAAGTGATTCCGCAGTCCTGACCAATTGCGGGAGGTCGTTCCACCAACGAGGGACCAGGACAGAGAAGAGGCGAGACCGCGAGGAGCGGCTGCCAGGCGCCCGGAGGGATGGGGCAGTCAGTCTGCCAGCGGAGGCGGAGCGGAGAGGTCTGGACGGGGTGTAGGGCGTGATGAGTGACTGGAGGTATGGGGGAGCAGTACCTCTGGCCGCTTGAAAAGCAAGCACCAGTGACTTGAATCTGATGCGTGCTGCGATGGGGAGCCAGTGCAGAGAGGAGAGTAGAGGGGTGACGTGGGTGAACTTCGGCTGGTTGAACACCAGGCGAGCAGCAGCGTTCTGGACTAGTTGCAGTGGCTTGATGGCACAGGCCGGAAGGCCTGCCAGCAAGGAGTTGCAGTAGTCCAGACGTGAGATCACCAGGGCCTGGACCAGGAGTTGAGTGGCCTCTTGGGTGAGGAACGGTCGGATCCTCCGGATGTTGTGGAGGGAGAAACGGCAGGTCCGAGTGATCGCTGCAATATGGCTCGAGAAGCACAGCTGGTTGTCCAGGGTTACCCCAAGACTCCTGGCAGACTGGGACGGAGACACTATGGAGCCTTCCACGGTGATTGATGCATCAATCATCGGGGAGCCCTTCGCTGGGAGGAAGAGCAGCTCTGTCTTCCCCAGGTTCAGCTTCAGGTGGTGGGTGTTATATTCTGAGTTTATGTTTCTGTCATTTTTGTACTTCGTGTATTTATTATCTGTCATGTCTCTTTATTCTGTTGTCAGCTTTGCGTTTCTCATTGTTCTGTCACGTTCTGCTCTCCCGTCTGTTATCGTTCCTGTTCCGTTTATTTCTAGATCCACTCCTTGTCTTGTCATGCACTTCGGTGTTTAGAATTTACGGGTTTCCTCTGCCTTCGCTTATTCTCTCGTTTTCTTCTTTCCTACTTTCGTTATCGCACTTTGTATATATTAGTTAGATGTGTACAGTACTAACTAACTAATCTACTAACGTTAGGGATTTAGATTTAGTTACTAACACTACTAATCACTAATTATCTCACGCTTACTACCGGCATTTCTCTCTCTCATTATCCTATCCCTGCTTAGTTTTCCGTTCTCTCCTCATACGCACGCAACGTTTCTCCTTGCGTACCTCCCCTTTTACTATGCACATGTCTGCCTGTTCTCCCAGGTCGTTTATTGTCTATATGTTTGTATGGTTCAGTGTCCGTGTCTTACGTTTCCTCTTGTTATGTAATTATCTCTTCCCTGTGTTCCCGCCTCTCTCTCCTCGTTGTCTCACCTGATTTCTATTATGTCTCCCTGTATATATGTTCAGTGTTTTCATTTCTCCATGTCAGTACGTTGATTCTATTTCCCTGAGCCTACCTTTCCGAAGCCAGAGTTATTAGCATTTCCCGAGACTACCCTTTGATTACTACCCCGAGCCTGCCCAGCGATTTTGTCCTTTTGCCCTTCTGATTCCTGAGTATCGACCTTTTGACTGCCCTATTACTACTTCTCTCTGCCTCGCGATTTTGTACCTCTGATTCCCTGATTCTTGGTTTTGACCCCTGCCTGTGAATAAACAACTCTTTTGCCTAATCCCTGATCTGCGTCTGGGTCCTTACCGCGGTCGTCACAGTGGGTGGACATCCATGCGGAGATGTCAGCCAGCAATTGGTAGCAAATGGTTATTGCTTACCATTACAGAGCTCAGGGTACTGGCAGATGGAGATTAACTCCCAGGAGCATGAAATGTTTTTCACCACCCTACAAGGATCGCTCAAGTATATTGAAATGCCATTTAAGCTCTGCAATGGCACACACAATTCCAGAGAGATCCAGTAAATGATACACACACACACACATCACATGGTAGTTTACTGACAGACTGTGACTATCATCTAAATTAGTTTTTAAAAAGCCATTTGAAGCTGTTGATGTTTTATATTTACAAAATGTGTAGGATTTGGTTTCTTGGCTTGGTATTTTGAATGTTTACTCTTGTATCCAATACAATCTTAAACATATGGATTTGGTGGATGAGCCCCATGGTCTGGTATCGAATCCAGAGCGTGCCAGTGCCAACTGGGGCCAACAACTCCACAGGGTGACATATAATAAGCCATAGATCCACCCAGGGAGGGAGCGATTCAGTCAGCAAGATTGTCTGTCTCGCCACACACCAGCAACCCCTGCTTGTCAATCATACACCGACAGTCTGTTGGCATAAAGCTGCACATGAAGTGTCTTCCTCCTACTCATGTCTGTGCAATCTTAACTGCAGAGCACGTGCTTTTGTGCTTTATCCCGATTTGTCAGTGAAGGCTGCAGTGAGTGCAATTTAAGAAGATGATTGGGAATTCCAAATTAGGAGAAAACAATTACATTTAAATGTGTGTGTGTGTGTGTATGGATTTGATGCTCCCTTGTATTAAGTGACATGATACATTATTACAAGTTTGATTTCTAAGTACTATTTAATATCACAGTGTAATACTGACAATTCTGGAAAATGTGAGTCTATCACCTTCCCCCTGTATATTTAATTGAATGGGTTTCTCTCAAATGATCATTTCTGACCTGCCACTGTGTTTTGCCATGTTATTAGGATCAATGCATAATTTGAATTTGGTGACCAGAAATGTAAATAATGTAATTTGTATTATTGTGAAAATAAATTAATTATTTGAGTATTATCCCCAAACAGATTTTTAATGCATATGTTTTATATTCCAGAAAAAAACATTTTCTGAAAATAGAACAATGCTGTAAGAATGCTTCATTACAGTCTGTAGCATATATTGATATTTTCTGCAAGTCGCTTTCATCACTTACACAAACAAGGATAAAATACTTTGTAAAAATTATATTGCACTGCATGAGAAGTAACCAAACAGATGCTTGTATGTGCGCCCTTGTGCCCTGTGTTTTTGTAAGGCAGGTGAATACTTCATTGTCACTGTGGGCCTCAGTGCACAGTAATACACAGCAGAGTCAGACAGCTGCATCTTCTGTATTGTTAAAGGCACGGTGCTTGAGGTTTTGTTGAGATGAGCATCAAATCTCTCCTTGAACTCATCCTTAGGAACCCCTGAATTATATATATTCTGAATCAGTATGTACTTAGGAAAGCCATTTGGATACTGTATGTACCAGAAGAGATACAGTACACCTGTACTGCTTGTGCTATAACTACAGGCAAGTGTCACTGATTCTCCTTCAAAAGCAATCACATCTCCTGTGGGCTGAGTCACTGTGTCTTCAGCGCTGCATTCTGAAAAAAGAACAAAGTTATCTGTAACACAAAGCAGGAGAAAACATAATGACTGAAGAAAGAAGGAAAATGTTAAAATCATACCTGGCACAAAGTAACTGGCCAAGTAACTGGCACAAATAATCAGTAAAATCTTCATCCTAATACCCATAACTGCACTGCAAAATGAGTTTCAAATACAGCAGACCAGTCTGTAGAGTATGGGAGCTGCAGCAGTGAACTCTCACTAACAGCTGTTTCCACTCTTTGTGTCTGTAACTGCTGCAGTGTCAGGCTTTAAGGGGAGGTGCTTAGAAGACTGTAGATCTAAGAGAACTGGGCCCGTATTCACAAAGCATTTTATCTTACCACTAGGAGTACTTCTAAATCGCATTAAAACCTTTTAGTTAGGAGTCCCACCTTAAAACCTATTCACAAAGCTGCAAAGACAAACTCATACTAAGGAATTCCTAGCTAAGAGTGAGGGCGGGGTTGACGTCGTTGCTAGGGATGACGTTGTTTCTCATGTACGAGCTTACTCAAAATGCCCAGAGCGATTGGCTGATATAGGGGATGGGTCATCATAGAGAAGTAGTTTTTCTGCTGCTGTTACGTTTTACAGTAACAATTCCCTAAATCTCGATGCAGAGTTACAGTGAAGAGATAGACAACCATGTATGTTTTGGTTTGCTTTGTTTTTCATACTAAATGCCTTTCTGGGAGGCAGGTTTTTAGAAACGCGACCGAATTAAATAAAATAGAAACATTCGCGATCTTTAAATTTTTTATTAAATTAATTCAGGCATAAAACCCACCCAAGGCGTACTGAATCTAAAAATGTATTTTGTGAAATTTTCGAATAAAGATTTAGTGAAATAACTTAGATTGAAAAACTGAAATTATCATTCATTCATTCGAAATGCGCCTTTGGTCCCGCTATTTTTTTTTTTTGCTGATCTGAAAAATGATCCGATGCACCCCTATTATATTCTAATAAAGATTCTAAAATACAAATGTAGGCTACGTGTCACTTATTTAACATGAAACCAAGAATACTGACTAGTCAATTGGTTACATGTCTGCATCTCGTAAACAATCAGAGGGTATCTATATATAATATATATAATATTATATATATAATACCCTCGCGATTGAGGCGGTACCTTTTTATGAGCTCTGTATCATTCAATATCTCCAGTTTTGACGCGATTGCGACAACGATTGCCGGCCGCAGCAGATTTTCGGATCGCCGCGAGTAGGTCTTCCGCTTTAACCGATTGGTTAAATGCTTTAATATGAAAATACACGTCTGGATGCAGCGCAACCAGGGGAACAGCTATGAAAGGAAGCGAACAGACCATTTGGAATTATTTAATAAGTATTCATGGACAAAATATAATTAACATCAGTCTGTGATTCAGATATTTTTTAGGCCAGCAGAGAAGGCCTTGCAGGCCCTGACGGCCCACCACTGTGTTAATGCATATTGGTAACCTTATAACTCTCATAATAGGAACAAGGACCCTGACGATGGTCTCCTGTAGCCCCTAGTTCTGCTGTATGAGTGCAGGTAAGGCAGTATGGCTGCCTAACTAGGGGCCTCCTATGTATGTAATTATTGTAAAAGGTTACTAATTGTGTTTTTCTTATCAGGAGCTCTGGGCCACTGCTGTTTTTGCCCATCACTTTGTTTGGTTGCTGTCTAAATACTTGTTGTTTATTTCTTTTGTTTTAATTATTTTCTTATAAAGCAACTGTTGGCTGTCAATTTTAGGGGTTTGATATTTCCGGGCTCCTGCCAGTTAACAGGACGGTTGGGTTGCTACAGCTCAGTAGGTGGTTGGTCACGGAGTAGAGGCTTCCCCTTAGGGCTTTCTATTCACGTGTAATAATTGCTGTGTTTTTCACGAGTGCTGTGTTTATTTTGCAGTTTTAGTATACGTGACAGTGTATGGCCTATTTGTGGTGGTGAAACCTTTTATGCCTCCCTCCCCATTCTCCTCCTACAGATTCCTTTGGCAACCCTCCTCCTATTCTGGTGGTATCATCAGAGTGGAAACCTCTTAAAGAGTGTATGGTTTTAAAATAGAATATATTTTTGTAATAAAGTAGATCACCTTTTAACTGTAAATAAATGTGAATATAAATTACCCTGTGAACCCCTAAATAAATTATATTTTCTGGTGAAACTGGAAACTCACATCTCTGCTCCCTTTCTTCTTCAAGAACCTGTGCATTTATTGGGTATTCTCTAAAATAAATTACTTATTTTCCTCAATAAAACACAAATAAATGTTTAAAATTCATATAATGTAATTTTCTGGGATTTTTTTTATATTCTGTCTCTCACTGTTAAGATGAACCTACCATGAAAATTATAGACCGTTCCTTTCTTTGTAAGGGGGCAAACTCACAAAATCAGCAGGGGGTGAAATACTTATTTTCCCCACTGTATATCAATGGTCAATTTCCCACCCATGTGTTTTGTTACATCGCGTGCTATATCGCAACCGCAATATGTAGCAAGATTAACGCAATAAGAGATTTTGCCCATATCGTGCAGCCCTAGCTACGAGCTTTAAAAAAAAAAAAATGTGAGTGTCGATTTATGAATTCGCAAGATTGTTCAAACACTGTCATTTGACACTGTCCAGTTCAGATCCTTTCGTTTCAAAGGCCTGGGTTTAACTCGAGCATCGGAATGCATCGAAGCGATTCCTATATCCTTCTAAAAATCTATTTATGTGAGTAGTGAAAATGTTGTATTATAAAAATGTATATTCTAATTGCGTGAATGAAAATTAAAATACTATACCTTGTCCTTTCAAAGAAAACATGTTTATTTCAGTTTTTGTAACACAAACCCAACCCGTAGAATCATGCAAACCTGACAATAACTCTTTTAATAATAGCCCACCAACAATCGAAGTGAAGCTTAAAAAATCATGGCGGTTGTGTCTGAGCCGGTCTGAGATTTAGCGTGACGATTCTGCGAGGATTGTGCTTGACAAATCAATGGTCTGCATTATTGGTAACTCCACCCTTAGATCCCTGTTCAGCTCAGTAGTACCTAAACAGAGCAGTAGCTAAATTCAGCACGTATGGGTCGCTTGGCTAATACCGCGGTGGAAAAAGCGACAAAATGTGGGAGTCTGGCGGAAAAACGCTATAAGGTGCCTGAGAGGTTGGTGCAGAGGTAGGTGAGGACAATTTTTTTTTATTATTATTTAAAAATAAAATAAATTGCCAATTATGTAAGTCATATAAATGTTCTTGTGGTTTGTATTAAACATCAATGGACAAACTTCATCTGTAAATCTGGAATTCATAAGTATAAAATCACTTGTAAGGTCATTTAATATTGTACCTGCTGGTGGTAGAGAGGTTCCAACACTGCAGAAAAATATGAATATGATACAGATGTGGGTGTCTTTGGCTTCATGAATGACATTTAAAATATAGGAGTAACTAATGATTGATGGAAATATGACAGTAACTTAAAAGTATTACTTCTGTGTTGCTATGGAGTCTCAGGTGGTGTCAGGTTCTTGTACAGAGTATATGTGTTTCCTGTCACTGTGGGCTGCAGGGCACAGTAGTACAGTGCAGAGTCTGTCACCACAGCAGAGGGGAGCTCCAGATGCACACGGTTGTTTGCTTTCTCATGTTTCACAGTAAATCGCCCTTCTGTTTTTTCTATATCTCCACCTCCATAGACGAGGATGAGGAATTCTGGCTTTGATCTGGGGTGTTGGCGATACCATTGGAGACTTCTCGCGGTACCAGTGTAGTTGCATGACAGCATGACACTGCTCCCCTCAAAAACATGCTCTGCATTAGATGCTGTTGTAATTGTATCCTGAGAACTATCACCTGCAGTAGAAAAAAATATTTATATCCTGTATGTGGCTTATGAGTAATTTATGTGCACAATTACTTATATTCATCCAAGACATAGTTAATTTATTCTTAATAAACAGTGACATATTTATTTTACCCCTTTTAAAATACAGCTTGATTGCATTCAGTTTTAATATCAGGGCTTTCACACAACTCTGAATGAAACAACAGTACCACAGATGAGAAAGAAATGCCACTTACCAAACAGTATTGACAACAGAAGAAATAAACAATGCAACATCATGAAAGCTGTTAGAAAGAAACACAGACTTTAAGCACAGCTAGAACAGAATAAGTCCTCCACTCTGACTCTCTGCATAGCACAGAAAACTCCCCCCGCTCATTGACTATTTAGCTCCTCCTCTGGACAGAAAAATACAACTGAGCATCCAATCAACTACTGTTGACACAAAGGGACTTTTTTTGTAAACCTCTTTAAATTATTGACATACAATACATCATTAATTCACTCCAAGCTATCACACTCAGGCTTGTATTCGTACCTCATGGGAACTGTAAAAATCCTCAAATAAATTGTGCACAATCAACACCAACTCCTTCCCATATCCACATATAGCCAATTGTAGTAGTCAATGGAATCGGTGGGTGAAAGAGTGTGAATCTGTGGTGATCATATTTGTGACTCAGTCTTCATCTAAACACCATAGAGAGGCCAGTCTACCATGTTGAAAGAAGCAGAACTGTTTCTTACTGTATAATATAACACTGAAAGACTGCAGCACCTCTTGTAGGCAGTCAGTAGTAGTTTACAAATCACATGTTGTTCCAAGGAAATAAAGTGATATGCAATGAGAACTCATTTTACGTCATGAATGGTGGTGCAGTGGACAGCACTGTCGCCTCACAGCAAGAAGGTCCCGGGTTCAAATCCCGGCCGGGGCCTTTCTGTGTGGAGTTTGCATGTTCTCCCCGTGTCCGCGTGGGTTTCCTCCGGATACTCCGGTTTCCTCCCACAGTCCAAAGACATGCACGTTAGGCTAATTGGAGAGTCTAAAATTGCCCTGTAGGTGTGAGTGTGTGAGTGAATGGTGTATGTACCCAGGTATGTACCCAGGCCGCCATTGTAAATAATAACTTGTTCTTAATGGCTTGCCTGGTTAAATAAAGGTTAAATAAATAATATTGACACGCTAGGCATGACATAAAGCGGAGATATCCATATATACTCAGAAAAGTAAGACAAGACCATTTTAAATGGAAAACTAACAGACTATCAGGTGTATTCTTCCATGTGAAAGGGTATTTGGTCACAAAGTATCAAGAGTTATCTTACTGAACTTGGCTATGATTCAAGTCTAATCGTAATTTTGCCATTCATGGTTATTTTGACTTTAACGAAAGTTTACTTTTCTGCCCCAGACAGCCCAATTTGAGGGTCTGGATATTGAACTTAGGTCGCTGAATGAGATTTTATCTGACTGCTTACATTTTTTTATATCTAGGATGTTTATGTTCATGGCTGGTGCAATGATATTAATATGATGTACAAACATTCAATTTAACCATGCTGTATCATGAATATCGTCACTGCCAGGAAGCTGGGTCGACTAATCAGCATCCAGCTGCAGAAAGATTGGTTTTATAATTACAATTAATACATTAATATTTTATTCTTGTATCATGTTCAGGGTCTTTTCCACAAAATACTTTGTTTTAAGGAGAGTATTTTTTAGCCATGAAAAGTTTTCCAGTGTCATACCACTGGAGGCATTCTCTGGACTGCTTGTTTTATGCAGTAACGTTTTTAGACTTTTTTTTAATCAAAACGTTTCAGCTGTAATCATTCACTGAACATGGTGCAAATTGAAATATTTTAAATGTCATCTCATTTTGCTCAGTGTTTGCTTAATATTTTTATCAGCCCATATCTGCAAAAGATATTGGATGTAATCAGTTATCTGTGTCTGCCTCCTCATAGACATTCTTATTATTAATAGCACTAGTGCCAGTAGTGTCATTCCTCTAGCTGTCACTTGTCCTTCATACACATTTAACTAGTGGAGATTTGTTCCTCATGTCATAATTCTTAAAAATGCATATCAATAAAAAAATAATTTAAAAATCAATCAGTCCAAAAAGTACAAAAGAAATGAAAGACAACTCGGGTCCTGTCTCGTTCAAAACGAAGATGTTCAAATCAACTGACCATTGTTCCTTCTGTAATACAAATGGAACTCATGTCTGTGTTTGTCTTTGGAAATGAACTAAGCACATGTGCAAGCTATTGGAAATCTCACATAAGACAATGGCTTTGACCCAGGGTCCATACGATGTTCTATGAATCATTATTTGCTGTTTTATATACTGTGCTTGGAAGAAGTGCCAATTGACTAAACCAAAGCAACAAAATTGTAACTTTGTTTATATTTAATCCACTGAGCATGTACAATCAAAACTAGCAGTGCTCAGCACCTCACAAGTGGTAATAATTTACATCAATATTTTAAGTGTGTGAAACTGCATTATAGCGATTTAGTACTAAATGGGGAAGCCTTAAATCGGGTATACCTGAATATGTATCAGTGGCCCTCTGACTTCCTCCACCAGGGGCCACCAAAGAACCACCTGAACTTTGTGTTGTTCCATCTCTGTGTCCACTTGTGATTATTCCCTGATTGTCTCATTGTTTAACTGTTTAATGGTTTGCTTGTCTTGAGTGTTTCCTATTGTGTCTCGTTGTTCCCCATTATGTTCTCATTATTTAAACTCTGCCTGTCTGCGTTTCTGTGCTTAGTCTTTTAGTGAAAGGCCATGCCGTAGCTGGGGTATCGCCAGCCTCTCTAACCCCAGGACTACGATGACTACCACATCCTCGGATGGTGGGTTGCCGGCCTATCGGGCACGGATAAAGAATACGGTGCGGTTAGATTTTGGAGCGGATAAGGAGGTAAGGAAGAGGTTCATGCTTGATTACTTTGTGGAGAAGGTGTTAAATGTTTTTTTTTCACATTAAGCCTGAGGTGGTCTACTGCATGCAAGATTTCTCTGCACAGGGTTTTTTCGATTTGAGTTTTTTCAAAGAAGTTATAGTTAATAATTATTAAAAAGCACACTAACGTTCCTGTACTGGAGGGAGTTTGGGTGGAGCTCCTCCAGGGACAGGAGTGGAGGTCACTGGTGCTACACATGTACAACCCTTTTGTTAGGATGGATGACGTGGTTATTTTTTTAAGCAACTATTGTTTGGAGATGAGGGGTGGGGAAAATATTCTAAATAAACATGGGTTTTGGACTTGGAAGCGGCGATTTTCGGTCTGTTTTCAGAAAACCTCTTCGGGGCTTTTTACTTACCTCCCGGGAAACTTTTCTATTGGGCCTGACAGGGGTTATGCTCCTGGGATGGCTCCAGGTCCCGGGCAAGTCCCAACAGTTGCTCTGGTCTCCGATCCAGGCGCAACTGTAGCTGAGGCCCAGCCATCGGCCTCAGCGTCGGTCCCGATACCAGTCCCGAAACCTGTCCCCTCCTCCTCTCCTTTCCCCCCACCTCCTCCACCATCACAACCCCCTCCACCTCCCCCATCACTAACTCTACTACCTCCCCCATCACTACCCCCTCCACTTCTCCCATCGCCGCCACACCTCCTCTGGCCTCCTGCATCGGCCCCTCCGCCCAGTCAGGCTGCGGCCCCCATCCGCGGCCCATGACCATCAATGAACCCTGCTCCTGCTCCTGCCCCTGCTCCTGCCCAGGTTCCTGCTCCTGCTCCTGCCGCTGCTTCAGTCCCGGCACCGGTTCCGGCTCCAGGTCCAGCGCCAGGCCCAGCCCGAGATCCAGTCCAGGTCACCCCTTCCTGTGCCCTCTGGGCAGTTCATGTTTGGGCGAGGGATGGCACGGGTTCCCCCTCCAGCTCCTGCTCCGGACTCCCCCCTGGTGGGGGCGCGTGTGGAGGATTGCACCGGTGGCGTGGAGGTGGCAGCTCCTGTGGCGTTGTCGCCGGAGCTGTTTTCCCCCCTGCCTGAGCTTGTGTCGGCGGAGTCCGGGGAGGCTTCCCTGTCCCCATCCCTGGAGGCGGCGGCCCTCCCCACTACATCAGACCTGGCGACCCCCGCGGAATGGGGGGATTCAAACGAGCCTGCAGGGGACGGAGCTGCGGACTGGGTGACCAAGCCCGTCAGAAAGAGGCCCCTGTCCGGGGAGCATAAAGAGGCTGTGGGAGAATATATTCCCTCCACTGACCAAATTGAGTCTGACCAGGGCCTAGTAGCCAACCTGTGTGTCTTGGTCATTGGGACTGTGCAGAGTCAGACTGTGTGCAAGGAGTGTGACTACCATTGGGCCTATATGGAGACAGGCTGGGTGCGTGGAATGTGATCATGTGATCTAGCACAGCAAGCCCCTAAAAGTGTAAAGCTGATGCAGCCGTGTTTCGCAGCTGTATTCCTAATCAAACGCTTAAAAAGGGCTAAACTGTTATTTCGCCAGGACACTGTCAAAAGTAGATAAGAACAGAATGACGGAGTGGAAGCAGCTGTTCGGGCACGCTTACGCCAGCCCAAGATAAAAGGGATCCTCAAACAAGCTAATGAAAATTCCCCAATCAGAGAGAAGGGTGTGTAAGCACGTGGCAAACGTCACTGCCTCAACAGATGCCAAGTTGATGGTTAACTGAGGACATGGCACACGTCACTACCCCCAGGGGGGTTGAAAACAAGGAAAATGACCATTGAAGGGTGAACCGCAAGTGAAATCGACAATTAGTGATAAGTCAGCATTAATGGACCAATTGGAGCTGACCAGAAGAACCAATGGGGTAACTGTTGTGTGACTAACCAGTATATAAAGGTATTGAGAACAAAATAACTTGGGAGCGGCTTGCAGGCTGCTCCCGGCTTTGTGTATTCATCTGAAAATAAAGTCTAAAAACTTTGAACATCTTCTGCCTCCCGAACTCTCTACTTTTGTTGGAAAATTGAGCAAAAGCGGGACTTAGAAAATAATTTGATTTAAGGACTTAGAAAATATTTTGAAAAGATGAACAAAAAATACTTTGAAAAGATTTTGAGAACCTGGAAAGACTCTGATTTTCCACGACATAATTTGGCGACCACGAAGGACTCGGGAAAAGTCCAGCCACCTGGAGCACCTGGGATTGGCGCTCTGACGCTCCCTGACGGAGGTGGGGGATGCGGACACAACCTAGGCTGGCCAGCCAACACTAAAAAAATAAAAAAATAAAAGGTTGTTGTCTGTACTCTCCCGGCCTTTGATGGGAATGTCGGAGAGGATTTTCGAGTCCAAGAACTCAAAGTAGAGATTATGAAAGGACGGCATAAGATTTGAAAAGTCAATGTGTGATTGGAGCTCTGTGTGTGATTGGAGCGCTGTGTATGAGTGTGAGGCTTGAAAATTAACCTAGTAGAATAGGTGTGATTACAGGTTCTCAAGGCCGGTTATATTTACGATCTGCAGATCTGGGTTTCTGATGGTGCACAAAGGTAAGGATTGAGATTTCCACGGGTCCGACGAAGGACATTGACGGGAGGGATAAGAATAAAGGGTGTGTGGAGTCAGGGGGCAGTCGACGCCCTGGACGCTGGTTTTGCGTTGTATTTATTTGAGAGTAGGGACTACGCTTGTATTTATTGGGTGTAGGGTTATACACCTGGACGCTGGTTTTTGCGTCCTTTTTTTTTTTTTTTTGAGCGTAGGGACTACGCTTGTATTTATTGGGTGTAGGGTTATACACCTGGACGCTGGTTTTGCGTCCTTTTTTTTGAGCGTAGGGACTACTCTTGTATTTATTGGGTGTAGGGTTATACACCTGGACGCAGGTTTTTGCGTTGTATTTTTTGAGCGTAGGGACTACGCTTGTATTTATTGGGTGTAGGGTTATACACCTGGACGCTGGTTTGCGTCCTTTTTTATTTGAGCGTAGGGACTACTCTTGTATTTATTGGGTGTAGGGTTATACACACCTGACGCAGGTTTTTGCGTTGTATTTATTTGAGCGTAGGGATCGTGCGCTTGTATTTATTGGGTGCAGGGTAAAACACCTGGACGTTGGTTTTTGGGTGTTTGGGTGCAGGGTAATGCGCCTGGACGCTGATTTTTGGGTTTTTGGGTTGTATATATTGGGTAATATACTTGTATCTATTGGGCGTAGGGGGAATACACTTGTAATTATCGGGCGTAGGGGTAATATACTTGTATTTATTGGGGTCAACTTATAACACCTGGGACGCAGGTTTAGGGTTGTGTTTATTAAGTATAAATATACATGGTAGATGAATAGCCAAAAGTGGGAGAATTGGGGAAAAAGGTTTACAGGCACTCCACCATAGGCTACCAGATAGTTTGTGCATTTGAATTAGAGGGTACTAAAGTGTAGGAATTAAAATAATAGAGAAAGATACGGTGATTAAATATATTGGAAAATTAAGAGAAGAGCCTGTGAAGAGGAGCAAGGGATATTATGGCATCTCCTGTCACAGAGCTAGGGAAATAATATTTGTATAAAACAGAAATAGGAAAATATTATTATATATTATCATTCATTTGAGTGATTAAGTGTGTGTAAAATTATTGATCCAACAGATAAGTTTGGCTCAAACTCCTTATTTGCTTGTGAAGGTTAATAGGAAGCACAGAGACTTGGAGCGCTGCCCTGTTTATAGATTCAGAGAAGTGTAATATTATTAAAAGACCAAACTGATCGAAGTCAAACTTTTGATAAATTACCAGGTGGTAATGCGAAGTAAGATCCAGGTAGATTTTCAAGTGTTTTAGCGTTCTGGGGAAGTGGTTCGCTCGCATAAATGTATTTTTAAATTCTGTACTGCGCGGTGCCTGCAGCAGTTAAAAGAATGTCAGGAGGGGCCTCGGAAGTAACAAGGAGTGAAGGCCGAGAGAAAGGGCCGAGAGGGCCGAGAAAAAAGTGAATAAAAAATGTGAGTAAGAAGTAAGGGCAACGGCCCGAGAGGAAAAATAATGACAAAATTATTTTAAAATAATAAAATAAAAACCCGCAGTGTTATTTTTATTTTTTCATTTGAGTGGCAGAATGGACAACAAAGGGAGCAAGGCGTCGTGTCTCCGGATCCGCTGTCTGGACCGGTGAAGGTGATGTACGATAAATGAGGAATGATGGCTTTAGAGCAAGTGCCCTTATGGCACAGAAGGATTTAAGTATGTTTCCCTACTAACGGTACAGTGAACACAGAAAAACTTAGTCATGGCAGGAGAATGTGGAAAGCATGAAGTAAAGTAAGAGATAAGGAAGTGATTAATTGGGAGGTTGTTAGAAAGTATGAGAGAGAGAGAGACAGAGAAGCAGAGAGAAGAAACGAATATGGAAATAAAGAAGTGAGAAACTGTTAGATGAACTTGAACTCCCCTTTTCCTGCGCCAAGGAGGGTGCTGCGGCAGCGAAAGATGGAGAAGAAGAACAGCTGCCCACAGACAGCCCCGCCCGCCAAAGAAAAAGTTCTGCCGAAGAGAAGCGGCCTGCTTCTCCTGACCGACCCTGAGAGGAGGATGGCGCGCATGAGAGTGGGATCGCCACCGCCAGAAGTTTCAGTGCCCACTGGTGGCTTGCCCCGACCTGAGGGGACCACGAGATGACGAAAGACGAGAGACCCTGGTGTCCCAGATGTGGAGCATGCGGAGCGATGCCATGGGTGCAGAAGCGGATCGCCAGGGAGGGCAGAGCCGTGGGAGTGAGGCGAGCGGCGGAGTCGGTGAGGGCAGAGGCGGCGGTGGGGGCGGCCCGAGCAGCAGGAGCAATGAAGGTGTTATAGTTGTCAGGAGTTTAGATATTTTGCTAGAAACTTCCCAAACAAGTGTGCAGAAGGTAACGGGACATTGACACAGCAAGAAGCGGGCGCACACTGGCAGGAGTCAGGATCGAACAGCCGCAAAGAGCAAAGATCATAGGATGAGAGGGGGAGAGAAAACACGCACCCCATACACAGAATATAAGGTTTTTAAAATTATAGTTAGCAACCACAGGACCAGCCCAAGAATGAACCTTCTAGTCATGGGTAAAGTCGATATCTTTTTTTGATTAACAGCGGTGCTTCATGGTCTGTGATACAAAATGAGGCATTGCCTAGGGCACCGTTATCAAAATTAAAATTAAAAGTAAAAATGGCTATTGAATGTGACGAAAATGGGTTGTCAGTCACGTCACCTGTATAGGTACTATTGTAAATAGTTTTGGGGAATCCTATACAATTGATAGATTGGTATTACACATGGAAGTGAGATAACTTTCATTGCATCGCTTTATCCCTGACTAGATATTATATGAATATGAGTGTTTCTGGAACGTGCATAAACAAATGAAACAATATGTTTAGGACTATATATATAGCGGAGTGATGAATTCTGGTAAAGTAGAGTGAAGAGCAGAAATTATTATTTGAACAAATCAAAGTGGTTTGATTATCGAAAATTACCGAATGTGAATAGGAAGATGTGAGTTCTTAGGTTTGGGAAACGCAGCCTGAGAGGGAGTGATAATACCTATTGTGCATGTACAACGCTTTGAACCGTGCAGCACGCTGCTATTAACCAGACTACCTCATCTCAGATAAATCCTTGGAGATTATATGATGTTCCGCAAACACTCTGGGCTATGCGATTGTAGAAAAAGGAGGGGAGAGCTGGGTAGTAATAGAAATGCAGAAATGTCTTCAGCCTTGCTCAGCTCAGTAAGTGCAAAATAAAAGTGACATAGGGAAAATGACAAAAGCTCACTTGTTGTACCAAACCCTGTCACTCTGTTTTTCTTTTTCAAGAGCAGTAAAATTCAAAGTGGTTCGCTGTGATTGATGTTGCAAACGCATTTTTTATTTTTATTTTTTTTTTAGTTATTGCGGTAAATCTAGAGTAGAAGTGTTGGTTTGCATTTAAATTCAAATTGAAACGATGGACTTGGACTATCCGTCCGCAAGGATATATCGACTCAAAGTAGAGTTTCTCTGCTGAATTAGCAGCAAATTTAGAGTGTTCGTGCCGTCTATTATATTAATTTAATATCCAAGTGGAATTTACTTTTGTGTTCCTCTTCGAAAAAGGCCTGTGAAACAGATACCGGGGCATCAAAATGGCCACTGCATAGCTGGGCTCATGGACGATGCTGAAATAGTTCAACCACTTTCGGAATTAATACATGGTCACAAAATGGCCATGACAGAATACAGGGACTGGAATAGTGAATCTTTGACAGCGTTGACTTGCCTGAAACAGGCATTTGCTTTTTCTCCTGTTTAGGTTTACAGAAGAAGCAAAGTCCCTTAAACTTATTTGTATAAAAAGAAATAATAATAATAATCATTATAATAAGGGCAAATAAATAAAAAATAAAATAAAAAAGATTTCATTAAGGAAAATAATGAACGAAGCGGGGCAGGAGAAATGTACTCGTAGAGTGGAATGGGGTAGTAGGCAGGGGATGGATGTTGATATTGCATTTGAACCAATGGGGAGGGAACTGGTGCGGGCCCCTGCGTTGGCATTACCTGATTATGAACAGCCATTTGATTTGGTTTTCTGAGATTCTCTGTGGCTCGGTTGGTGGAGTGTGGCGTTGGCAGTGCTTAGGTTGTGGGTTCGGTCCCCACTGGGGCCACATGTGCTGAAGGTATATGCGTTCGCTGCTGTGGGTCGCTTTGGATGGAAGCGTCTGCTGAGTGGCATATAGGCCAATTGTTTAATTGGCTGTTTAATTTGATGTTTAATTTGATGTTTAATTTGATGTTTAATTTGATGTTTAGTTTATTGTTTAATTGATCGGTTAATTTATGGGTTAATTGATTTGTTAATTTTATGTTTGTTAAATTGGTTTGTTAAATTGGTTTGTTAAATTGGTTTGTTAAATTGGTTTGTTAATTGGTTTGTTAATTGGTTTGTTAAATTGGTTTGTTAATTTGTTTTGTTAGTTGATTTGTTAATTGATTTGTTAATTCATTTTAAGTTGGTGCCATTGCAACCTTTTCACAACTTTGTGTCAATGTTAGTGATATATGTGTATGGGCATGTCACAACATTGTAGGAGCGCACTATAAGTGAAAATTATTGTATTTAATGTAATAACTAATAAGTGAAGCACATGGTATGGACCATTGTGCGTGAGGTCAGGTCATGAGAACAATACAAAATAAATAAAAATATGAAACAATTAATCAAGCAGGGAAAGTTAGATCACCTGCAGCTGCTAAATGTGACTTATAAATGTTATGAAGTAAAAATTGTTTGAGAAAGGTGGGTACCTTTTTGGGGACTGGTGGAAATAAATGGGTGTGTGATGCGGCACACCCCTATAAGCACCCCCAGGGAGGTACCAGGGAAGTGATACATCGCTTCAACCTAACTGTTTGTGAGTGATGTATGCAAATAGACAAGTGGCTGATATGTTCTGGATGTGTGGAACAGGAGTGTATAATGAGCTACCTATAAATTGGACAGGAGTTAGATAGGCTGTTAGCAGAAAAGGGAGGGGTGTGTGTACTGTTTGGGGAAGCATGTTGTACATATATTCCAAATAATACAGCTCCTGCAGGCACATTTACTAAAAGCCATGGAGAAATTGAGTCTTCACAAAGTGTACGGCTAATGCAGGATACGGGCAGGAGATATGGGACTGGCTAGATAGTACCTTTGGCAGGTGGGGAGCATGGTTGGGAAAGGCAGCTCTTCTGATTGTTATAATACTGGTTCTGGGAATGGTGTTGGTGGGTTGTTTCTCAGATCTTTTATTGGCAGATCAATGAGTGTACAGCTGCTCCAGCACAAAGTGACTGAGGCAGTGCGAGACTTTCCCATGTACCCGGTCGCTCCACAGAAACCAGTACCAGCCCCAAGGAGGAAGCCAGAGGGATATCCCTCAACAGTACAGAACGTCAACAAACCACCAAACTATGCCCCGTATGGCCTGCCACCTCCTGTTGAAGAATATGATGAAATGATTGTTTTACCACCTGTGTATATTGAACTAGAGTGTTAACCGGAGACACTTTTCTGTCTTAACCTAAGATATAACTATATGTAATTATGTCTATTACGTGCTATGTGGTCGTCTGTCTGTCTTAGTTTTTTCCCCCACTACATGCTGCTGAGAAGAGCTACGCCATTGGCCATTCCCCCTTGTCCATCATCATTACCACAATTGGAGAGGACTTCCTATTTGAGAGATTGGTTTCGAAACTGTTGTCTCAAGTGCAGATTTGTGTTCCATGTTGTTTTGCGAATCCTCTGTTTTGTTTACCCTGTGTTCCATGAGACGTAAGGGAAAGGTAAAAGAGAGGCCTCTGTACATTTGCACGTAGGAAGAATTGTTGTTAGACACATTAGAAAAGCGAGTGGTTGCCACCTTTGTACTTTGGTTTAGTTAGTTAGAGCAGGTAGAAAGGCTTTTGTTTTCTGTTTACTTTAGGTTTAAGTAAGACAGCCATCTTCCCCTTTATTTAGCCTTATTTGGTTTTGTTTGTTTATCCTCGATTTGGCAACACTCTTTTCCCTGGTCTTGTGTCCTGTTATGTGTTTGGGTAGTTATATATATTGGAACAATAGAAAATAGAAATATAACTCTTATAATCGCAAATGGACAATGGATGATTTGTTTTGCTTATGCATTGTGATGGGTGGTTTGGAGTATCGACCCTTTGCATGGGGTGCGGAATTATACGCGTTTTTTAAAGATGTTTGTATTAATTAAGTATACTGTTTTAAATTGGTGTGTTGTGGAATTAAATGGCAGTATTGTTAGCAACCAAGGGGGTAAGCTGCCGGTGGATGTTAGAAGTGGTCAGCGGACCAGAGTTACTGTGCTGCTGGGAGGTCACACAATTTGAGTGGAAAGGGATTAAAGCGCAAGTGGCCTCAATTGGTCGGCTGGAGCAGCACGAGAATTCTGAACCATATGACCAGTGAACAAAAATGAACATGTATTATTTTATAATCTTTGTTTAAGTTTATAATCTGTGTTTTATTTTATAATTTGTGAATTCTTTTATAATCTGTGTATTATTTCAGGATTTGGGTAGTGATATTTTTCTGAGAATACGGGGGGCAGCAGTTTAATTGTGAGGAGTGATGGAGAGTAGGTCAGTGGAAATGGGGGCAGTAAGGTGAGAGAGACTATAAAGTCTCTAAGGGAGGAATTGTGGGAGAATATATTCCCTCCACTGACCAAATTGAGTCTGACCAGGGCCTAGTAGCCAACCTGTGTGTCTTGGTCATTGGGACTGTGCAGAGTCAGACTGTGTGCAAGGAGTGTGACTACCATTGGGCCTATATGGAGACAGGCTGGGTGCGTGGAATGTGATCATGTGATCTAGCACAGAAAGCCCCTAAAAGTGTAAAGCTGATGCAGCCGTGTTTCGCAGCTGTATTCCTAATCAAACGCTTAAAAAGGGCTAAACTGTTATTTCGCCCAGGACACTGTCAAAAGTAGATAAGAACAGAATGACGGAGTGGAAGCAGCTGTTCGGCACGCTTACGCCAGCCCAAGATAAAAGGGATCCTCAAACAAGCTAATGAAAATTCCCCAATCAGAGAGAAGTGTGTAAGCACGTGGCAAACGTCACTGCCTCAACAGATGCCAAGTTGATGGTTAACTGAGGACATGGCACACGTCACTACCCCAGGGGGTTGAAAAAGGAAAATGACCATTGAAGGGTGAACCGCAAGTGAAATCGACAATTAGTGATAAGTCAGCATTAATGGACCAATTGGAGCTGACCAGAAGAACCAATGGGGTAACTGTTGTGTGACTAACCAGTATATAAAGGTATTGAGAACAAAATAACTTGGGAGCGGCTTGCAGGCTGCTCCGGCTTTGTGTATTCATCTGAAAATAAAGTCTAAAAACTTTGAACATCTTCTGCCTCCGAACTCTCTACTTTTGTTGGAAAATTGAGCAAAACGGGACTTAGAAAATAATTTGATTTAAGGACTTAGAAAATATTTTGAAAAGATGAACAAAAAATACTTTGAAAAGATTTTGAGAACCTGGAAAGACTCTGATTTTCCACGACAAGGCCAGGGGCCACAAGGCGGCCCCCTCGATCCGGCTGGTTACTAACTGCTTTGAGGTGCTGGCCATTTCTGCACCAGCATGGACCTGGAACTGGCCTCCCCGCTCCCTTATCTGAACAGTTGGGCAGTGGACAATCTGCTTGGGAGTATTGGCATGGTCCAAACACTGCCTGGAGCGGGGGACTTGGGGGGGGGGGGCAGGTACGTCTTTTAGTTCTGAGTGTTCAGTGTTTGTCCTTTTTCTAGGTTAGTTTTTGTTCCTTTATATTTCCTTTCTTGTCTTTTAACCCCCTGAGGTCCATGCTTAATTCAGAGAAGCTTTGTGATTTTGGTGTCGCCTGATATTTATCTCAATTTCACAACTTAACACACACGTACTCCAAAGTGTTTGATATTTTTATTTGAAGGATAATCACAGCTACATTTATGCCATCAATAGTTTGGTCAGTATCATATGCAGCTTGTAAATAGATCTACAAACACACAAGTTATAAAGACTACATTTTTGTCCCGTCAA
>JAINUG010001514.1:0-21520 GCA_029706075.1 Aldrovandia affinis | reverse complement strand
ATTTCATATATAAAAAAGGAAACTCTGAAGGACAGGGCAGAACAGCCCCACCCGGTGGCCGTCGGAGGCCAGAACAGACCACGGTCGCCCTAAAGCAGTAAGTGTGAAGAGGTTGGAACAGGAACAGGAATCTTAGTCTAATACCTGTTACAAGTACATGTCTCTACACAGTGGACTCCATATGATCTTATGTGGAAGACACGTGTAATTGCTCAAATCTAAACACGAAAACTTTAAGATCCAGTTTAGGACCGTGGAGAACAATGTTTGGGACAAATTTCAAAGGCACCTGCCCACACAAAAGCAGTAAGTATCAAACACACAGTGAAATGTTCAGTGATAATTTAACTCTAACAGAGTATATGAGTCCAAGAGGGGTCAACTGCACTGTATCAGAGTTGATTTGACACTGAAGATTTTACTCTGAAAATCCTGTCGAGGGAACAATGGCTAAATAAATCAATTTGTCTGTCTCTTCTGTGTTGTAGGCAGCCCTCTCCACCCAGCATCAGCTCCCAAACCGGCAGCAAAAACGAAAAGCAGTAAGTGTCAAACAACACAGTGAAATGTTATTAAATGTGTGTTTTAAATATATGTTCACATGTAAATGTATGTTATTTCCATGATTATTTTCAGAAATGGCGATTCCTCCCCGACTGGAGTGGTCATGCTTCGCAATGCGCTGAAGTTCCTTGACTCTATTGGTCAAAAGTCCGACAAGCGCCTGAGAGCGCAACAGTCAGGAGAGCAGTGTGGGCCGGTGGGGTTGATGAAGGAAGAGGATTCTTTCAAGGCCCAGGTGAGTCCAACCAGTGCTGACACAGTGCTCTTCCCTAACAGGAATGATATTTGCAAAAGTTCTAAATGTTTTTTGTGTGTGTTCAAACATACTTGGGAGAATGCTTAATGTGTCATACGCATATTTTAGAACGAGGAAAAGGAACAGTGCATAAAGGCTCTAGAAGGCGTCAAAATTGTTAATGATGCAACATGACGTTTTTAAAAGCTACGCGTGCAATTTTAACCATTGCTGACGATCCTGTCAATAGTCAGCTACACTCTGCTGAGCTACAGTTTATAATCAATGCCATTTCATATATAAAAAAAGGAAACTCTGAAGGACAGGGCAGAACAGCCCCACCCGGTGGTCGTCGGGAGTGCAGGCCAGACCATGGTTGCCCAAAAGCAGTAAGTGTGAAGAGGTTGGAACAGGAACAGGAATCTTAGTCTAATACCTGTTACAATTACATGTCTCTACACAGTGGAGTCCATATGATCTTATGTGGAAGACACGTGTAATTGCTCAAATCTACACACGAGATAAGTAATGCAACATGCCATAGACAATATCCTCATGTTGTCATTCCCTAAAATTGTGACTGGGAGTTAAATGAGGTTTCAAAGCTACAGAAATGAAGGACACTGGAGTCCCTGTGTCCTGTGTTGTAGGCAGCCCTCTCCACCCAGCGTTGGCTCCAAAACCGCCAACAAAAACGTTCAGATCCAGTTTGGGAGCATGGATGACAAAATTTGGGAGCAAATCAAGAACCGCCTGACCACCCAAAAGCAGTAAGTATCAAACAACACAGTGAAATGTTCAGTGATAATTTAACTCTAACAGAGTATATGAGTCCAAGAGGGTCAACTGCACTGTATCAGAGTTGATTTGACAATGAAGATTTTACTCTGAAAATCCTGTCGAGGGAAGAATGGCTAAATAAATCCATTTGTCTGTCTCTTCTGTGTTGTAGGCAGCCCTCTCCACCCAGCATCAGCTCCCAAACCGGGCAGCAAACCGAAAAGCAGTAAGTGTCAAACAACACAGTGAAATGTTCTGTGCTAATTTAACTTAAACAGAGTATGAGTCCAAGAGGGAGCATGTTATTAAATGTGTGTTTTAAATGTATGTTCAAGTGTAAATGTATGCTATTTCCATGATTATTTTCATAAACGGCGGTTCCTCTTCATCTAGAGTGCCTTCGCTGCGCTGAAGTCCGTCAGCTCCATTCGACGTCAGGCGGACCAGCGTATGACATCACTGTCAGGGCATTGAGCTAATGCAGTGGCTATGGGGGTGGAAGTGTCACGGTTCCACATATTCATGCCACGTTTTATGTTTCATTCATGTCATGTCATGTCTTGATTCTGTTTTCATGTTACGTTTCTGTTCATGTTTAAAGCATACACTTTTTCATGTTGTTTCCGCAAATCTTGCATTCATGCTTTCTCTCTCTCTCGCTGTCGCTCATGCTTCCTCATTGTTTCTAACCCCTTGTCTGATTACTAACTTACTAACAATTAGATAGGTTTATTGTTTCTGCTAGCACGATTGGCAATTTAGTAACTCTAATTGCCGACGTGCTGGATATTTACTAATTACTAACTCACTAACCATGTGTATTCATGTTTCCTTTCGTTTCTAGTTCATGTCTATTTACTAATCTACTAACGCTAGGTCAGGATAGGATAATTACTAACAACTACTAATTCTCTTGTTACCTTGTCACGCACTCCAGCTCTTTTCTGTTTCGCTCTGTTCTCAAGCTAAGTGTCTGCACCTGTCTACACCTCCATATAAGCTCAGTGTTTTTGTCACGTCCTTGCGAAATTGTTGCCTATATTTCTTTTTTTTTGTTTTTTTTTTTTGAACTATATTTGTATTAAACAACACAGAACAACACAAATCAAAATGTTACATTCCTTGACATGACAACCAGAAATCAGCGAGACAATATATACAACACAATATTGGACCTTACAACGCTAACATAAAAAAAAAAAAAAAAAATATATATATATATATATAAAAAAAAAAATAATAATAATAACAAAAATACCACAACACAAGGCTTAAGTCTCCTTTCAGGCAAAAAAATATATTGTTAGGGGCATCCACCTCCTCTGAAAAATGTCAACCCTCAACTATAGCTGGGCAGTCAAAGCCTCCATCCCATACACCTCTCTCAGCTTCCGCTTCCTATGTGCCAGCGTAGGTGGCTGTGGTTTCATCCAATTCAATGTTACCATTTTTCTAGCAGTCATCAAGAGTATATGCTATAAATACATTTGGTTATTGGTACATATGTCTTCAGGAGCCAGATCAAATATAAAAAGTTTCTCGAACTAAATGGTAAGTCAACTCCTAAAATTGTATTTATCTCTCCCTTCACCTCCTGCCAAAAAGAAAGCATCTTTGGGCAGTCCCAAAATATGTGTGCGTGGGCCGCCCACCAGTCCACACTCCCTCCAGCAATTCATTGCCGAGGGGATATCTACAAACCTTGAAACTACCAGAGGTGTCCTAAAAAATCGCATCTTCATTTTCCAATCAAACTCCTTCCACATGTTACTATTAATATCCCTGTGACAGCCAGTACATAATGTTTCCCATTCCCCATCCTCAATTATAATATTTAACTCTAGCTCCCATTTGTTTTTGATATGGAAGGTATTGTCTGGTAAATCCAATAATAGGTTTTTATAAATATGGGACATGATTTTTAATAGGTGAACGATGTTTAATTATATCCATAAAGTATGTTTCAATGTTTGTTGGAGCATTCTTAATTATGTTCCAGTCTTTATGTTTTGTAATATAATGCCTGATCTGAAAATACCTAAACATATCACGTGGTGGTAATGAAAATTTCTGGAAATAGGAAAATGGCTGCAAAATATTGTCCTAAAATAATTGGCCAATAATCTTTAAGCCACTTCCTGCCCAATTTTTAAAGGTGTTATCAGTTACTGAGGGGAGAAATTCTGGGTTTCCAGCGATTTGCATAGCCCGTGAGAGGGCCACCGCCCCCCTAAATCTCTTTTGGACCGTCGACCACACTTTTAAGGTGTATTTCACCCATATGTTTTTTATTCCCACCTTCTTTTGAGGCTGTTGGCTCAAGAAAAACAAACGGACAGGGGTATACCCGGCAGTGAACTCTACTCTATACTGACCCATCCTGTTTCAGTGTCATTGCTGATCCAGGCTACCACCGCCGCTGCGCTGCCCAGAAGTAGTGTCTTATATTAGGGAGGCCGAGCCCACCCCTGTCCTTCCCAAGAGTGATTGTTTTAAGTCTCACTCTTGGTCTTTTGCTCTATTCTCTTGAGATGGGACTACTAGATGACAAGATGAAGAAACACAGGGCCAAGTTACATGAAAGAATGTTGGAAAATATGGGAAGCCTTGCTTTGGAACAGTGCTTGTTTAGTTTCTGTGAAATATATTGATGACAATTTAATTGTAAACAGTCTGTTTTAAGCACCGAATTATTGTTTCTTTATCCACATTATTAGGTTTGCAATGCAATGCAACAGAACAAATGAATAAATTGTTTGTGTGTGTCATGTTCTATGTTGTGTTCTTACTTTGCTAGCACAATAATAAACATGTGGAGTCAGTAACTTTAACTTGCTTAATGAACTTTCAGATAGTGATCTACAGGCGACCAACTGTCGTCATGTTAGTTGTATACAAGGTCAATACTAGAAGATGCATACTGACAGGATGCTCAATCTGACATTCTATGCAATGCACTACAGTCCTCCCTGTCCCCTCTAAGATAAGATAACAAGTATTGTAATGACAGCTGGATTTTTTGGTATTGTGTGTTGCTGCCACCACCTTTGGTTCCCAGTGAGGTCTGGGTTCAGAATAAAAGATCAAGAAATAACTAAGAATAGCCGTAAACTAATCAGGGGACCTTAAGTGTCAGGCCCTAGTGGCCAAACACTTTGCTGCACAACAGTCAGGTACCTCACAAATATTGTATTGACGGAACAGAAATGAAAAGCAACATTAGAATCAAAGCACTATAGGCAGGGTTTGACTCAGTAAGTGGGAATTCAGCAGGAGGGGGTAGGCAGTGAACACTTCAAAGCCCAGACCTCAATCCCATTGAGAATCTGTGGAAAGATTTGAAAATTGCTGTAAACCAATGGGCCCCATCCAACCTGATGGAGCTCGAGCAATTTTGTAAAGAAGAATGGGCGGAAATTGCAGTGTCCGGATGTCAAAAGCTGGTAGAGACTCACCCAAATAGACTCACAGTTAAAGGAGCTTCTGCCAATATTAAGCCATGGGGGGTGAATATTTATGGAATCAATTATTGTCTGCTTTTTTATTTGTAATTAATTCGAGTTGTTTTAGTTTTTGTACATTACACAGTATTTTGTGTTTATCAGTGCCAAGAAATCCTAATTAAATCCATTTTGATTCCATGAACTAAGAAAAAAAAATGAAAAATGCTAAAGGGGGTGAATACTTTTATATCCACTCTATATTACATTTACGATAACATTATTACTTTGCCTTAAATTATTGTACATATATAATAAAAATTGGATCGTAACAGTGTTGGGGAGTAGCGGAATTACAGGTAGCGGATTACGTTGACCATTAACGTGTTCCCAAAACCTAGTAGCTTTCAAGTAGTTAAATTATTTTTATGTAGCGGGGACAAAAGTTACAAGTTACATCTCCCCAGCAGCAGTATTATTATTGTTATTATTATTACTATTTTACAAAAATATCAAATGTGATGTGCCGGTGTCAGCTGTTTGATTTAGTTTGATGAGAAGGTGCAGCGGTACTCTTGGCTCATCATGGGCGAGGAGGGGGACCACCATGGCCATTCCAAATAGCCTACACTTCAGTGCATTGTGCCAACCTGTGGTTTTTGGCTTCGTCCATTTAACAAAATAGTTCTTTTGAGCGTAAAATTAAGATATGCTGTCGGACTGGACAGTATAGGGTAGGCTAAGCAAACCGAGGCTTTCAGCATTGGTTGAAAATATTTTAATGAGCAGTTAACATGTTAACATGAAAACGAAAAACTGTTAAAGAATGAACGGTAACCTACTGTAACATATAAATGTTGTTAATGTCAGTGTCACGTTTTTTATGCTAGGCTATAAACATGGACTATATGGCGTTATCAGAATAATAATGAACAAACCCCCCCAAAATAACACATCTAATAAGAAGTAATATGATCAATAACAAGACGGATAAAATATCAAAATCATTTGTTACCATAACCTATAAACCATAATGGGTTATTTTGTATTACAGTCATAATTTTCAAACTAGTTTTTGCCAGTTAGCGTTGATGCCGGACGTCACAGAAGTGCATTAAATTACCTTATTACGTCACAAGTGCATTAAATTACCTTATTGCATTAAGTACGAATATTATATAAATATCCATCAGCCTTCGGTTTCGTCGTGCCTGGACTGATTACAATTGAAATGTATTTATCGTTACGAACAACAGCAACTCAACATCTTAGTTAGCCTACTGTATTTTCCAACTGACTTCAATTTTAATTTTCCTATCCTTACAACATCGTATTTACAAACTTTACTAAAGGTAAGTAGCCTATTCTTTCTAGCTAATGGATGTTGGTGATCGTCAAGCTCCATCTGTCACACCGTCCTCCAGGCAGCTAGATGTATAGTTAGCCTTAGTTAGCTATATTCCGTTGTGAATTACTGGCAATATATGGTACTCAAATCATGTATTTTCTGACTATAAGTGCTCATAACCGGTTAGATAATACGCGGCTCATTACATCGTTGGCTAGTTAGCACACTAGCATATATAGCTAGCTGGCTATACACAGTGAAAAGTTGCATTCAGTTCGCTACTGAGCTGCACTACTTTTTCAGGGGACCTATGCGTTAACAAACATTAGGCTAGTATAACAAGCTAGTGCTAGCTAGCGAGTTCAGCTAGCCTAGCAAGCAAGCTAGCTAGCTTGGCTAGCAGGCTTTGTTTGCGGAAGCCAGTGTCAGTATACATCTAACTTGTCAGCTGACAAGCTAGCGTTGAAGGTGATGTGAATCAGTGTCCCTGCATTCGAATTAGGCTACGTTATGTAATGAGCCTAATCAAATCAAATCAAACTTTATTTATATAGCCCCTTTCGTACAAATTTGCAATATAAAGTGCTTGCTTGACATTGTAAAAAAAACTAATAAAAACCAAGATTAAATTGAAAAACTAAAGTTGGGATTGAAGAAATCAGGATAAAAGTGCCAGTCATGGATAATGACCCTATTAGGGTGCTGTAGACTAAAAGGTAGCCTTTAATTTGATTTAGTTTAGGCTATCTTAACAACACTTACAGCCTGTTTAATTGAACTTTATTGCATTTTTTTCTTTTAAAGCAGACAGATTGGTTGAATGTTATGGCTAAAATACCTATCCACAGAGACTACCTATTTCCTGTTGCATTGGATAATAGATTAGTACATTATATGAGACTAGTCCTCATGTTTTCACCCAACTAACTAACTAACACACAACATCTTAACTACTTTTTGCCTGATGTTGGGAGTTTGTGAGTTCTATCAACCTTCATGGAATGTGTTCATCCGATACACTGGGCTTGTTAACAGAAGAAGGCTTTGTAAAAGATGGGAGTCCGTTGCCTTTCTTAATGGGGATTATTTACCACTTCCATACCTTTTGCTGCACTGTAAAACCATGAAATGTAGACTGCCATTTTTAAAAGTATGTGGATTTGTTTTGTTTATAAACTTGGGAAGGGCAGGTGTTTTAACCCAAATTGTTTTTTTCCTTTTTTTCGTTCAGCTCACCAACAAGACGCTCTGATGGCAGACCCTGTGGAAAGTGCTATTCTGCGCGCACATGCCTCCATAGCTGAGATTGCCGTAATAGTAGGGGGAATTATGTGAAATTTCGTTACGCGGCGGATAGAAGCATGGAAATTGATACACATGTTCCTTGGGTAATCCTAAGACATCCTAGAAGGGGTGCCCAAAAAAATCTTAAACAGGAAGTGAGTTATTGACGAAATTCAAAATGGCCACCTAAACTGTTGGCAGTTGACTCAAAAGACACCTAAAGAATCTCATAAAAGCATAAAATTTGGCACAAATGTCCCTTGGGTGATCCTAAGACATCCTACAAGGGGTGCCCAAAAAAATATTAAACAGGAAGTGAGTTATTGACGAAGTTCTAAATGGCTGCCTAAACTGTTGGCAGTTGACTCAAAAGACACCTAAAGAATCTTATAAAAGCATAACATTTGGCACAAATGTCCCTTGGGTGATCCTAAGACATCCTAGAAGGGGTACCCAAAAAAATCTTAAAACAGGAAGTGAGCTGTAGAAGAAATTCTAAATGGCCGCCTAAACAGTTAGCGATTGACATAAAGCACAAAAAGGACGTCATAAAAGCATATAATTTGGTACGTACATTGAGTGATCCTTATATATCCTAGAAGGGTGCCCCCAAAAACTATTAAACAGGAAGTGAGCTGTTGAAGAAATTCCAAATGGTTGTCTAAACAATTGCACTCTGCATCTTCTTGCTTATTTTGCATTCTGCGTCTTCTTATGTATTTTGCACTCTGCATCTTCTTGTTTACATGTACACTCTGCATCATCTTACTTCTTTTGCACTCTGCATCATCTTGCTTAGTTTGCACTCTGCATCTTCTTATTTACTTTTGCACTCTGACTCTATCTTCTTGTTTACATTTACACTCTGCATCTTCTTATTTATGTTGCACTCTGCATCTTCTTGTTTACATGTACATGATAAAACGCATGTACATAATAAAATAACAAATAAAAGAATACAGATTCTGTGTAATTATATCAAGTAAAAACAGCAATGTTACATTCACCCCCTAGAATTACACAAAAATCTGAATCATACCAAAACCTTAATTACCCACCCACAAACAAACCACAACAAACCAATACCCACAACTTGCACATAGTCAGCAATATCTGCTACCTACTAAGGTTAGGAGGGCTACAAAACTGGCCCGGCGCCAAGCCATATCTGAAAGCCACTCCATAGACAAAATAAGGTGCCATTTACACCTCACAGAAACGGGCATAAAGGAGGGTGGGCAACCCGCAAAAAAAATTAATATATAAAAATCAAACAAAAAGGAGAGAGAATCAGGTCTCCATATCTAAACATATCATGCCTAGAACAAAAGGGAGAAGGACTGAGGAGCAACACTAAACCGTGGCGTAAACTGTACCATGGTTTCAATGAACCTACGAACTGGCCTCACTACCCTGCCATACCTAGAGAACACTATTCTCTGGGCCCTGAGGTAGGATGCCAGTGAGGGGAAGGGCATGGGACAAGGGAACGGGTGGCGGTGAGGGAAGAGCAGTAGCATCGGTGGAGGGGACACTCACTGTCGGGGAGGAAGCACGCCCGACAGATACACCATTGACACTCTCCACCTCTGCAGTGCAGGACTGGTCACAGACCCATGAAGCTGTGCGGTTACGTTCACTCACGTTCAGCCAAGAGGATGAGTCAACCACAGAGTGCTCGGCCACACTTTCTGGCTCTGACACCGCCGCTTCAGGATCAGGTACGTTACTGGGGTCATGGGATACTGTGTCAACACTCCGAAGGTCATCCTCTGCAAACAGCGTATTGTCAAGAGGGAGGAAGTTGACTGCAAGCAGAAGGTTTCTGTGGACGGTCTTCACCTGACCATCGCGGTCTCTGATCTTGTAGATGTGGAACTGTGGCTTGGCTTGGAACGACAGTGTAAACAGCCGTTCCCACCTGTCGGCTAGCTTGCGTTTTCCTCTACCGCTTTTGTTTGCCACGAGGACCCGGTCACCAACAGAAAGAGGTAAGCCCTTGACTTTTTCTTGTTGTATTGGTCAGACTGATGTTTCTGTTCCACAGACGAGTGTCTCTGAGCCAGCAGCATAGCAGATTGGAGATCGGTCACCAGGGACTTCACGTATGCATTGTAGTCACAGACGCAGTCATCACGCAGGACGTTCCTGAACAACAGATCAACTGGCAGGCGCGGGACCCTCCCAAACATCAAATAGAAAGGGGCGAAACCAGTCGTCTCATGCTGCGTGCAGTTATAGGTAAAGGTCATGGTTTGGATCATCTGGGGCCATTTGTGCTTCGACCTTGGCGGCAGGGAGCGCAACATCCCACCCAGAGTGCGATTGAACCTTTCGGTGCCACCATTCCCCATAGGGTGGTAAGGAGGTCCGGGGACTGTCCGACTCCTGCCAACTCCAGGAGCTCTGCGATCAGCTCGCTCTGGAAGTTAGCCCCTGGTCAGAATGGAGGCGCTGTGGGAAGCCATACACGCAGAAAAAGTTGTCCCACAGCTTTTTGGCCACTTTCTTCGCAGTTTGGTCTTGACAGGGGAAGGCATGTGCTAACTTTGTGAAATGGTCAGTTATCACAAGGACATCCACAGACTTGTTGTTGTTGTCCTCAGCAGACCAAAAGTCGATGCAAACCAGTTCCAGCGGAGCGGGTTTGTAATGCTCTCCAATGGGGCTCTGGCTGCTGGCTCTGGAGTCTTGCTGAGGACGCACCTGGCACAGTTCCTGACATAGCTCCGCACATCCTTCTCCACATCATACCAGAAAAAGCGCTGACGGACAAGAGACAGCGTACGAGCTGACCCTGGTGACCAGCCTGGTCGTGAACGCCAGCCAAGGCCTGCGATTTCAGGGAGTCCGGCAGAACAAACTGGAACCTCTTGTGCTTGGTCACTGGGTCCCTCGTGACCCTGTACAGGATTCCATCCAGAACGGTAAGTTTGTCCCATTGCTTCAGAATCCGCATCACCATCTGGTTCTCCTTGTCTCGCTCACATCTAGAAGGTCTCTGCTTCCTCTCAACAAAGTGTAAAACTCTGTTGATGGTTGGATCTTGTCTTTGGTGGCTCTGCAGGTCCGCCGACGAGAGAGAGGAGAACATGTCTAGGCCAGGAGGAACTAATTGGCTAAGGTGACCAGCCAGAGAAGCAGCCCTCTGTTTCAGGCCGGAGTCCCAGTCGCCACAGGAGGAAAGGAGAGACGACACTTCCTCCTCGGACAAGGACATGCCACCAGTAGCACACAGGGAGGGATTCTCAGCTGACTGAGGCAGACATGTCACATGGAATGCATCCTGCACACAACTGTCGTTGACACTGCACACCTGTTCCAGCAATCTTGAGTAGGGCTCTGACAGGAGACGCCGGCCTAGAGGTTTGACAAAGGGAGTTCTGCTGAGAGCATCAGCCACCACATTCAGTCGCCCGGGACATGTTTGATCTCAAACGAGTACGGGACAGTTTAGAGACCCATCGCTGCTCACAGGCGTCCAACTTCTTCGTCATGATGTATGTGAGCGGATTGTTGTCAGTCCAGACCGTAAACTTGTGGCCCTTGAGCCAGTGGCTGAACTTGTCACACACGGCCCATTTCAAAGCGAGGAACTCCAGCCTGTGGGCAGGGTACTTTGCTTGGCTGCGACTGAGGGACTTGCTAGCGAATGCTATGGGTCGGGCCTTGTCTTCGCCGGCAGGGACCTGCGATAACACTGCTGCCAGCCCATCCAGAGACGTGTCAGTAGAGAGGATAAACGGCCTGTCAAAATCTGGATGAGCCAGAACCGCACAGTGAAGCAGTGCAGAGCCCAAGTCCTCAAAAGCCCTATCACAAGCCGGATCCCAGTCCTGCGGGAGTCAGCGTGCGGAACGTTCCCGCCTCCTGTTCCCTCCAGAGCCCTTCAACTTGCGCTTCTGTCCTCCCGTCAAGGCAAAGAGTGGTTTCGCGATAGTTGAGCAACCAGGGATGAAGTGCTGATAGTATAGAACCATGCCGAGAAAAGATCTAACTTTTTGCTGAGAGGGTGTGCAGCCATCAGCATCCATTAGATCCTCTTTCCGGAAGCCAGAGATGACAGCAACCTTCTCCTGGTCAACAGAGACTCCACTAGCATCAACTATGTGACCAAGAAATCTCACCGACTTCCGTAAGAAGTTACACTTCTTCTGTGAGAGCTTCAGGTTGTTGGCTCTGAGTCTGGAAAAGACCACCTCCAGCCGCCTCAGTGCTTCCTCCTCCGACGGAGCAAACACCAGTAGGTCATCCAAGTAGCAGAGGAGACTGGAAAAGTTCAGGTCGCCGAAGATGCTGAGCATCATGCGCATGAAGGACGCTGGACTGTTGCACAGACCTTGGGGAAGCCGATTATATTCATACAAGCCCATGGGTGTTGTGAAGGCTGTGAACTTCCTGTCAGACTCATGGAGCGGACGTTGTAGAACCCTGATGTCAAGTCCATGGTACTAAACAGGGCGTTTCCTCCAAGGGCGCAAAGGCAGTCCCCTGATGGGGCAACGGGTGAGCGTCCTTCATGGTTTTGGCGTTGAGCCATCGAAAGTCTGTGCAGATCCTCAGGTCTCCGTTCTTTTTCCAGACCATCACCAGAGGGGAGGCATACTCACTGAGCGATTTACTGATGATGCCTTTCATCTCCATGTCCGACAGCACCTCTCTCAGCTGTTGGTAGTGGCCGGGAGGAACACGGCGATAAGGCAGACGGAAGGGGCGGTCATCAGAGGCGGATACGGTGGACGAACTCCTTCGCCTCTCCACAGTCAAGCTTAGCTCTGGAGAAGACATCTTGGTAAGAAAGCACAAGCTCAGCCAACTTCCTCCTACAACTCTCAGACACTTCACAGCCATCAACATTGATGTCCACCAAGCCACAGTCCTTCAGTAGCTGCACGGGGTCTCCAGCTGACCGTGGAGATGCAGTAGGTGGGTCGGAGAGGCCGCACTGCGACCTGCACAGCCCCTGAGTGATCGGCAAATCCTCCACAGCCAGGCAGGGGAAAACATCGGCTATTTTGGCATTTCGGCGCAGTGTTATGGCTCTCTGTGTTGGGTTCAACACCTTGACAGGTATCCAGCGGTCCCCCCCCACATGGGTGTCACAACACGTCCCACCAGAATATTTCTGGGTGTCGAGCGTGCCGAAGTTGGCTCCACCATAACGGTGCTCCCTGGTGAGATAGGAGACCTGCTCGGCAACTTCCCCCAAACCACATACTCGCGCTGAGGAAGGAGAGTGACAGCCTGTTTCAGTTGCACAGTCCCCACAACATCTGGCAGTTCTGGACCCGACCACCGGGAGATACAGCTCAGCAGCTGGAGGAACTGCTCACAATCAGGATCAGAATTACTTGAGGAGACAAGTTCCCAATACTTGTCAGTTGATTTCATCTTCTGAATGATAGGTCTGATTACATTGCTACCTACAATAAGCTCATCTCTTTGCCCTGGGACAACAAAGGTTGGAACAGCGAACTTAAAGCCGTAAACATCAATATCCAGTTCATAAATGCACTTCGGTTTTGTCATAAGACCACCACAGCAACGAGGACGACATTACTCGGCACTGGCTGGGGACAGGGCAGAACACTAGCATCTCTGAGCTTACCCTCCGCTCCTTCACTGAGCGTACAAGACATGCTGCCTGAATCTAGCATACCCCTTAACACAGACTGGCCACTAACTGTAACTGGGGCATAAAACAACTCACTAGCCCCCTCTACCCTCTGAGAGCCTGTCAGTATGACTGTCTTATCTCCAGGAATGCACTACAGGTCTGAGCATAAATCGAATGCATGTTTGGTCCTTCACTGAGGGTGAAATCACTATTGCCCCTGCTACCCCTCTCATCACACGGGCACTCTAGTTTAAAGCCGCATCAGAAGGAGAGCGCGCCGACGTAACTGGGTGCTGGGGGGACAAAGGGCATTCATTTCTGAAGTGTCCAGGCTTATGGCAGTTAAGACAAAGCCTGTATAGCCTGCAGTGCGCAGAAGTTGTGTGGCTACTGTCACCACACACTGTGCACGGAGAGCTGGGCTGGACGCGGGTATGTTGAGGCCCTCTGGAATAGCCTCCTGGCCGGCGAGAAGAGTCCCAGGGCTGGCGGGAGTAGGTCTGGGACTGGTGAGGTGCTTGGCCTGCATTAGCCAGTGATGCAGTGCAAAGAGACAGAACCTTGTCAAACAGAGCGGCAACCTGCTGGACGTTCGCATCAGCAGTAGGCACAGGGGGAGATGAGAGAGACTGAGCGGCCCACCCAGGGAGTTGCTGGGGCTGACTGGGTACAGGAGCACAGGCAGTGGCGGGTGTGGGAGAGACAAGTGGAGGGGTTACCACGACAGGAAGCTGGTGCTGCATGCCACAGTGGGGAGCCGGGACCGTCGATTCATGCGTGCACGTTGAGATGTTAACTGCATGCTGGGCACAGGCAGCGGTGCTCCTCAGACTCCTCACATGACCATCCAATCTCTCCTGAACTTCAGCTGCTGTCCACAACTCCACAGGCTTGAACTGAAAATACACTGCTAGGCCGGGATCAGGGCAGTGACAGATAAACATCATGACAACCTCAGCACTGGGATCCTCAACACCTTTGCCACGCCTGCGGAGGCACTCATCTGCAACATCGATGGCTTTGTTCAGTCTAATCCAATAATCCATTACACTCTCAGAGTCACGTGGCATAGTTGCATAAAAGTCCTTCATAGGCATGCTGGAGAATGTGATCTCACTGAAGTTGCGCTTGAGAATGTCGACTATGGTGGTGGGAAGCTCAGCTGGACTGACCCTAGGACAACTGCGGAGTGATACTTTCACCACATCCCTTGCTCTACCAGCCAGCCTACTCATTATTAGGTCAGATCTCTCACTATCAGAGCTGCAGGCCACCCTGTTCATGTAGCTCTTCATCATGTCTTCCCACTCATGAATGGAGAACGGCTCAGATTGGTCACCTCTGTAAAGAGGGGGGGGCCTGGATTCTTGTTGTACTACAACTTTAAGCTGTGTGGGATCAACAGTCACATTCTGGCTGCTTGGGGACTGGGGCTGGGGACTGCTGGGCAGGTGCATGGTGTGAAAAGTGGCAGCGATATTGTCGCTAATATGCTTAGCTAAATCAGTAATAACACTGCCTAACATGTCTGTAGTAACAACCTGGGGGGATGTCTGTGGAATCGGGTGGGGCGGGTGTGCGATAGGTGTTGAACTGGCAGAGGGACCTGACATACATAACACGGACTCATCAGTCCCACGGCCATAGGTAACCTCAACAGGACACACAGGCCTACCCCTCCCATATCCAAATGACAAGACTGACTGTCCCCTCCCCACACCATAAATTACATTATGCCCACTAGAGGAAGGACTGGGAGCTATGCTGAAAATATCCCTGCTAGACATGTCTCAACAGTGTAATCACAAAAACGAAATAAAAGTAATTAAATCACAGTCAAAACATCTATGGCTCTAAATTCCCTTTACCAAGATCACAGAAAGTAATACTTAATATACAAATAATTAATAATAATAATCAGTTATACAAATAAACAGTACAATTCGTAATTTATCAAAACGAACTCCCTTCCCCCCGCACACAATTGTCACAACTCCACGAGGTAGGCTATTAGCTAGCTAGCACATGTAGCACAACTAGCCCAGCAAGCTAACGTTGATACCCAGGTTGGCGCGGGGCAGGCTGAAGAAGGCGGCAGCAACAGGCTGGTGTCCACGGCGGGGTAGGCGGCGACGGATCGGACAAGTCGAACGGCATCAACCCTTCCCCCAGAACACAATTGTCACAACTCAACGAGGTAGGCTGTTAGCTAGCTAGCACATGTAGCACAACTAGCCCAGCAAGCTAACGTTGATACCCAGGTTGGCGCGGGGCAGGCTGAAGACGGCGGCAGCAACAAGCGGCGACGGATCGGACGAAGTCGAACGGCACCAAGTGTGACCGGTGTCTTTCTGCGTTGTGTTTCTTTTTAAAATGATTCGTCCAGTGAGGAGGCGGACAACTTATTTCTTTCTCTGATTGTTTATTCATGCGGTATTCTAACGAGTTAAACCGCAGATCCAGCTCTTCTCACTTTTGGCATTCCCGCAAAGAGAGACAGGGGGGGGGAAAACCCAAGGTTATATAGGGCGATATGACAGGAAATCGGGTCACAGAAGGAGGGACTCCGAGTTTCCCGGTGAATACATTAGCCCATTAAAATAAATTAATAAAACGCATGTACATAATAAAATAACAAATAAAAAGAATACAGATTCTGTGTAATTATATCAAGTAAAAACAGCAATGTTACATACACTCTGCATCTTCTTGCTTATTTTGCACTCTGCATCTTCTTATTTACATTTGCACTCTACATCTTCTTGTTCATTGCTGTCTAGTAGTGACTCACGTGTGCCAATTCACATGTTCCAGCACAATGGCATAATGCTGTGCAAGGTAACCCAGCATCCCGGCATCGACACTTTCGAGAACAGAGGGGCTCAGCTTTGCAGCCACACTTCAGGAGTTCTCTACAAACTTTGGATTGCAAGTAACCGCGGGAACTGTTGTGTACCTCTCAGGAAGAAGGAGGGTATCCTTTGCCTTTGGGTCAATGGTAATTTGTTCTCTACAAACACCCGTGTTTGAAAAGGTTGGAAATTGGAACACACTTATTCCAGTCCCATGGAATGATCCCTGAGCTGTGGTTGATGAAGGATTATGGTCTATGTTATCAAGTGCCCCAACAGTGAAAAGACCTTTCCTTAGGATAGCAGGGCAGACCAGGTCCTGTGCCATGTACTTTCGACAGACAGCAGATCCAAGCTGGGTTTCAACCTCAGGACACGTTTGTAGTTAATACTGATTCCCAATGTGTTGAGGGAATTGACAGTGATCTTGCTTCTCGTTTGAGTGTGAACTTGAAGACCAATATAAAGAGGAAGAGGCGGCTCGTGAAGTTTGGAAGACCTTGATGGTCCTGTTGCATTAGCAGATCTTTTCTTCATATTGAAAAGTATCAGCTGAGAAATGGTTAGGCATGCCTGAGAAACATCGCTATCTTGATTAGTGACATTAGGGCCATTCAGTAGCATGGAAACCAGTGCCTTCAAACTGGGTGGGACGGAATCATTCTGACAGTTCTGTGGGAAGTGACCATCAAATTCAAACCCTGTATAGTCAACCATATCATTGCGAATTGATTTGACTAGTTTTGCAATTGCAAGTGCCTCTTTATCATAGTCACGAACCATTGTGCTTTCTTTCAGCATGGTCTGCATTCCATCTTTGAAAACAATTAATGTTGTATTTTGCAAGACTGGTCCTGACATCCATCAAAATGATCCACAATTTGTGATTTAAGTCTGGTTTTGTTGATTGTTTTGTTGATACCAAGCTGACTTAGCCCGACTTTCATATAAACCATGGAGTTCTAAGAGTTTGAAAATGTATGTCCCCCTTCCAAGTTACTTTCGATGTATGATACCAATTCAGCAAAGACCAAAGCTTCAACACATTTTTCAGTTTCATTTGAATCTCTTTTCTCAGACCTTTGGATACTTCTGTTTGTGTTTTTGTATTTAACAAGACATTCAAGATGGTATTTAGCTTCGATTGCAATTAGGTCCCCCCCTGAAATTTTTGCCAACAGAGCTGTGTCCTGCATTTCAGTGGCCATTTTCCGCAGACTGTTATCAAGATCCATTGTTGAACATTGACAGAGTTTACCTGTCTTCAAAGAGCAGAACAGGCACTCACTAGGACATGTATTTGAAATGGACTGGCGCTTGGATCGCCGCAAGTCTTCATTAACGGAGTCTTGTTTTCTTTTGTTCAGACTCTGACGCATTCGTAATTTCTCTAACTTTGAGAATGAAAATTTCAGATGGCATGACTTGTGCCATTTGGCTATATTTTCTTCAAAAAGCTTCAACTGTACCACAACCTTTGAAATCTATCTCCACAGGCATCCCATCCAATTCCTTAAATTCTTTTAACTAACTTAAGGAAAGTGCTGTACACCTCTGCACCGTTTCTTTGCAGAGAATCTGTTGGACACCTCATATCCCCTCCTCTGAGCAAATCACGCACACACTCAGTCCATGTTTCCTTACCCTAACCTTAACACTGACCAAAAAAATAAAATAAAATTAAATTATTGGAAGTCGCTTTAGATAAAAGCGTCTGATAAATGACCGTAATGTAATGTTTGAAAGCCTTTAAAAAGGCTGTTGGTTGAATAAAGCTACTTCAATATTACTGCTACGCAAAATTAGTTAGGTCTCTACTCTAGATCAATCTAATGACAACTGAACAGAAAATGAGAAGCAGAGCAAATATTAGTAAGAAGACACACCCCCTTCCTCACTGTCCACAATTCGCTGATAGCACACTACAGGGGTCTAACTTTTACGCTAGTGACTAGATTTGACGCTAGTCAGTGACTGGATTTGACGCTAGTCAGTGACTAGTTTGACGCTAGTCCAGGACAATGTGATATACTGCCAGCGTCTAACTTTTACGCTAGTAAGGACAATGTGATATAGCCTACTGTACTTCCAGAGTCTAACATTTACGTTAGTAACTACAGGCATCTGTAAACTGTAAAAGTTACGGTAGCTCAAATTCATTCGGTGCCAATGGGAAACTAACCTAAGCTAGTTACATGCTAAATGTGAACTTCATAATCCAGGGGAGTGTTTTTTTCAGCACAAAATACATAATTGAACCGAGCACTGTTCTGATATACTGCCTTTATTGATTAGTTAAGCCCGCCCCCTCACACCCCCTACCTCCCTTCCCCAAGGGTCAGTCCAGGTTCAGTCCAGTGTCTTGTTTGCAATGATACAACATTTCTATACATTCGCAATAGTACATCCAACTGTGTGCTTCTATCCACAACATAAGAAATTAGCCAATTTTGGGGCATTAAAATGCTAATGAGTTGTGCCCCAATAGAGGGCTTGATCTCTGGTCATATGAAGATTTTAACAATATATTATCTATAGATAATCATTCATTGGGTCTTTTAAAAGTTTTTAAAACAATTATGTATATATGCCATTGACAGTATATCACTCAGAAAAGGATTCATTTGGAAGGTCATCTCATTGTTTTTAGTGTTTTTTAAGCTGTTTAAAATGTTTTTCATGTTTGGGTCTTTTATTATTCTGGCGGCCATTTTTGGATTTCCCGGCCATATTAAAAAGCCTTTAATGGGTCCACATTTTTGGGCACCTTTCTGAGATGGTGAGATACATCCTAAAGAGTGTGTGTACCAAATTTGGTGCTTCTATCCGCCGCGTAACGAGTTGGCCATTTTTGAGCTTAATCCCCCCTACTATAAGTCACCTTTTAATTGATTATCATCACAAGCTGGTATCTCATAGTCCCCTCGTATTGGATCCTAGGACATACCTGAGCCGCTCAGTGCCACTTTGCTTGCATGAAGCAAAGTTGTTTTATATTGATAATCTTGGTTTTCATTCTGTTGTGTTTTTGTTGTATCTATTGTAGAAAGTACAACAGCAGCAGGTGGCAGCCTCAGAGGACAGAATGAAGGCTGTCCAACAGCAAAACCAGGAGCTTTTGGTAAGAAATGGGCCATTTGGCCAGTTCATTGTCATCAATAATGTAGAATATTGTGGTGTATGATTATATGTATGTATATATATATGTGTGTGTGTGTGTGTGTGTGTCAACCTTCAGCTCTTTCTATGAAACCCCAGTTTGAGGAGCTGATTTAGACCAGTTCATTATCAGAATTCCATCATGAATCATGATTGGCATGGAATCAAATACCTGGTTGAAATAGCGTGATTTTCTGCCCCTGCGAGAATTTATATAGTTACACAACTTAATATGTGAAACAGGAATCTTGTGGAATGTGTCATACGCATATTTTAGAACGAGGAAAAGGAACAGTGCATAAAGGCTCTAGAAATTGGTGTCAAATTGTTAACGTGCAAAATGAAGTTTTTAAAAAGCTACGCGTGCAATTTTAACCATTGCTGACGATCCTGTCAATAGTCAGCTGCACTCTGCTGAGCTACAGTTTATAATCAATGCCATTTCATATATAAAAAAAGGAAACTCTGAAGGACAGGGCAGAACAGCCCCACCCGGTGGCCGTCGGGAGTGCAGGCCAGACCATGGTCGCCCAAAAGCAGTAAGTGTGAAGAGGTTGCAGACAGGAACAGGAATCTTAGTCTAATACCTGTTACAAGTACATGTCTCTACACAGTGGACTCAATATGAGCTTATGTGGAAGACACGTGTAATTGCTAAAATCTAAACACGAAAAACTTTAAAATCCAGTTTGGGACCGTGGAGAACAATGTTTGGGACAAATTTCAAGGCGCCTGCCCACACAAAAAGCAGTAAGTATCAAACACACAGTGAAATGTTCAGTGATAATTGAACTCTAACAGAGTGTATGAGTCCAAGAGGGAGCATGTTATTAAATGTGTGTTTTTAATGTATGTTCACATGTAAATGTATGTTATTTCCATGATTATTTTCAGAAATAAGCGATTCTTCCTTGGCTGGAGTGGTGCGGATGCGCGATGTGATGAAGTCCATTGACACTATCCGTCAAGCCGCCGCGCGTTTACGAGGCGCACAGTCACGGCAGTCAGGGCAACAGTGTGGGCCGGTGGAGTTGAAGAAAGAGGTTTCTTTCAAGGCCCAGGTGAGTCCAACCAGTGCTGACACAGTGCTCTTCCCTAACATGAATGATATTTGCAAAAGTTCTAAATGTTTTTGTGTGTGTTCAAACATATTTTCTGAGAATGCTTTAATGTGTCATACGTATATTTTAGAACGAGGAAAAGGAACAGTCCATAAAGGCTTAGAAATTGGTGTCAAAATTGTTAACGATGCAAAATGATGTTTTTAAAAGCTACGGCGTGCAATTTTAACCATTGCTGACGATCCTGTCAATAGTCAGCTACACTCTGCTGAGCTACAGTTTATAATCAATGCCATTTCATATATAAAAAAGAAACTCTGAAGGACGCCAGGGCAGAACAGCCCCACCCGGTGGCCGTCGGAGGCCAGAACAGACCACGGTCGCCCTAAAGCAGTAAGTGTGAAGAGGTTGGAACAGGAACAGGAATCTTAGTCTAATACCTGTTACAAGTACATGTCTCTACAGTGGACTCCATATGGATCTTATGTGGAAGACACGTGTAATTGCTCAAATCTAAACAAAAAACTTTAAGATCCAGTTTAGGACCGTGGAGAACAATGTTTGGGACAAATTTCAAAGGCACTCGCTCACACAAAGCAGTAAGCATCAAACACACAGTGAAATGTTCAGTGATCATTTAACTCTAACAGAGTATATGAGTCCAAGAGGGTCAACTGCACTGTATCAGAGTTGATTTGGATACTGAAGATTTTACTCTGAAAAATCCTGTCGAGGGAACAATGGCTAAATAAATCAATTTGTCTGTCTCTTCTGTGTTGTAGGCAGCCCTCTCCACTCCAGCATCAGCTCCCAAACCGCAGCAAACCGAAAAGCAGTGAAGTGTCAAACAACACAGTGAAATGTTCTGAACAATTTAACTTAAACAGAGTATGAGTCCAAGAGGGAGTGTGCATGTTATTAAATGTGTTTTAAATGTATGTCTAAGTGTAAATGTATGCTATTTCCATGATTATTTTCATAAACGGCGGTTCACTCTTCATCTAGAGTGTTCAAGGCGCTGGAAGTCCGTCAGCTCCATTCGACGTCAGGCGGACCAGCGTATGACATCACTGTCAGGGCATTGAGCTAATGAAGGCTCACTAAGTCATGTCACGGTCCACATATTCATGCCACGTTTTATGTTTCATTCATGTCATGTCACGTCTTGATTCTGTTTTCA
>JAINUG010001513.1:0-21526 GCA_029706075.1 Aldrovandia affinis | reverse complement strand
TTCAAGATGGAAAGATTTTCTGCGCTGCAGTGTTTGAGAGTATTGATGAAAAGCGACGAAGACAATAACTGACGAAGAGTAAGTAACTATATTTGATTTGCCATGTTATCAAATACTCGTATATATATTCAATATATGAATTCCGCGTCTTGTGACTACATATTCCGCGTGTTGCAACGTAACAAATTGCAATATGCACAAAGATCTATGGAAGAATACTTTTCAAACAGCCTAAAATGTTATTTATTTCGCTTGTTTTCAAATACTCGTGAAAATATATGAATTCCGCGTCTTGTGACGCCAAACATATTCCGCGTGTTAGTAACTTAATCTAAATCCCTAACGTTAGTAGATTAGTTGGTTAGTTCTATACACATCTACCTAATATATACAAAGTGCAATCTAGAAAGTAAGAAGGAAGAAAACGAGATAATAAGCGAAGGCGGAAAAAACCCGAAAAGTATAAACTCCCGAAGTGCATGACAAGACAAGGTGTGGATCTCGAAATAAACGGAACAAGGACAGACAGGGAGCAGAACGTGACAGAACAGGGAAAATGCAATACTGGATAAAGAATAATGAATAAGGACTGAATGAAAAATAAACAAAGGCCAAAAAACAACAGAACAGGAACTCAGAATATAACACTGATGGCCCAGTGAGATGGCCCATCTGACAGTTCTTAGAGGTGTGGACAATGAATAATGAATATTCAGGTATTTAGCATTTAGCCCTCCCACAGCCTGAAATAAATGTGACCAGTTCTGATAAAAACAGGTTTTTAGCTATTTAGATCTCAGATGTGCTAAACTGTTTTCACACCCTTACATAACCAAGACCTTGATGAACAAACGCACATTGGCAAAACAATTCGTCACTATAGTTTAGTGTGTGCTTTCACAACTTTTGTGACAGCAGAAAAATTTACTATTTTTAACTTGTGTGTTTGTAGATCTATTTACAAGCTGCATATGATACTGACCAAACTATTGATGGCATACAAATGTAGCTGTGATTGTCCTTCAAATAAAAATATCAAACACGTTGGAGTAAGTGTGTGTTAAATTGATGAAATTGAGATAAATATCAGACCATGCCAAAATCAAAAAACATCTAAAAGCTTAGCACGGACCTCAGAGGGTTAAGGCAGTCAATGCGACTGTCCTTCCAGCTCTTAGTCTTAGTAGAGAAGTAGTAACACGTGGAGTTTCTCTGCTTCCAACCCTCTGGACAGGGTCTACACACTCTCTCTGTACAGAAACAACAGGCAACAGTTTTCTATCAATGACTTATAAACACCAAACAGTATACTTTGAACTAAGAGTTAGGAAAAACCAGTAAAAGTGCTCTTTGACAGACAGAGTAGCACCACTCACTCTGTGATCTGAGGGGACAGTATTGATCCAGAAGGGGGGATTTCGCTACCACTGCATCAACGTCTCTCTGCAGCTGGGTGTTCTGTGTAATCAGGCTGTTGTAGTCTCTCTGTAGTTGGTTCAGGGTGCTGCTATTGGCTCTGGGTTCCTCCACACATCTCATTGAACAGTTTGGAGATGCTCTCATATCTAATACACAAGGGGAAAAGGCCCAATTTAGTTAATCTATGAAAAAATCTTCTTAAAACCATATTATGTTAACTACAAACATCATTTGTTAAAAGTTTGTTTTTTCCTAAGACATAGAATTTTGTTTTAGAGGACCATGAATTGTTAGATAACACCCAGTTCCAATCAGAGTTCCAATGCCAATCTCCGATTAGAACCGGGTGTTGTGGTCAGATGAGACCAAAAGTTTGCTCTTTGGCCATGCACACCAGCAGTGGGTTTATGTGTCAGAAGAAGGACGCGTATGTTGAAAAGCTCTGTACCTATGGTGAAATATGGTGGTGGATTTTTGATGTTATGGTTTTTTTGCATCTTGGCTCTTTTTAAGGTCAATAGAATCATGAAATCCAGTAAGTACAAAGACATTTTGGGTAAAAACCTAGTTCCCCCTTGCCAGGAAGGTGAAACTGCCACAAATTGTTAAATGACCACCAAAATGACTGTTTTGCAACGGCCATCTCAGTCTCCAGACCTGAACACAATTGAAAACGTGAGGTTTGGACTGAAAAGGGCAGTACACAAACACAGACTGAAGGATCTAAAGCAGGGGTGTCAAACTCATTCCATCGAGGGCCGAGTGTGTGCAGGTTTTTGTTGCAACCAATGCATTACACCAGGTGATTTCAATTAGGTTCCCTCCTTAGTTGAAGAAGTGAGCTAATTAATGAAATCACCTGGTGTAGTGCATTGGTTGCAACAAAAACCTGCACACACTCGGCCCTCGATGGGATGAGTTTGACACCTGTGATCTAAAGGATCCTTGGAAAGGGGAGGGACTACCTGCCGGTACCAGCCATGGCACCCCCGATGGACACTCTCGGTACTGCACCCATTAAAAGGATCCCTCATTTACTCAAGTCTTTCTATTATTTTGACAGTTACCTGTATATACATACATACAAAATACTGTGGCAGCCCGATGGGCTGCACTAGGAAATGGCTGTCTGGCCTACAACACATGGGCGCCAGGAAACACTACATTTCCCAGCAGGCCACAGTCACACCTGAGCCAAGTGAAGGCAACGGGACTAAACGACCAGCTGAAGGCTATTTCGAGGCCTATTTAAAGGCTGATCCTGAGACACACAGCGAGAGGAGTAGGAACGTGAGTGGAAAGTAGTTGCTGTGTGAGTAGAGAGAATATACCTGTGAAATCGTTTGATCAGCCAGGATTAGGAAAGAGTGTTGGAGTGTTGGAGTGTGTTAGTGTGTTTGTTTGTTGGAAATTGGATTGCTTTGGGATTTTGACTACGGACTGGATTACGGACTTGGAACTGGATTTTGGACAACGGAACGGACTTGGACAACGAGATAAGGATTTGTGGACTTTGTTTGTATTCCCCCGAAGACCCCACCCTTTGTTTTGTGTTGTCAAGATTCGTGTTAGAATAATAAATTATCATTTTTGTTTATATTACTGCCTCCTCTGTGTTCTTTAACTTGCCTACGCCCCCTGCAAGGTCCGTGTGTGTCGCCCAACCCCTGGGGACACCACAATACATACAGTATATATAATTAAAGAAAACAATTAAAGAAAATATCTCATGTTGCCAATGACACTGTCTTGAATTGTGAAAAACAAAGAGCTTTATACTCATTCATTTAACTCTTAATTAAGCTTTTACATTTGTTTTCTTCCACAAATCATTTTCGTTCAACTTTCTAAGGTTGTATTCTTTCTTCAGCTTCCTTTTCCTGATTTACAAATCATACATCTCATTCAGTTACACACACAAAAAGGCTTCTAACATCTAACTTTGTTTTAAAAATCTAATGAAAATATACACACACAATATTAACACACACACACACTGACAGTGTATCACACTTACAGGTAACACACACACACACACACACACACACACACACACACACTGAACCATACTCACAGAGGACCCCCAGCACTACGGCGGCAGTCAATAAGAGAGCACACAGCAGCCCCAGACACACTGCAGCCAGTCTTTTGAGAAATGAGCTTTGTCCACTTGTCTCTGTGGTCACAAACATTAGCAGGGATAAAACAGTTAGACTGTCATTATTACAGCCTGAACATACATGAGTGACACCCCTGTCAACATTACACTGTTTATATACACTGCAGAGAGGGTTTCCATCTGGCTTTCAGATATCAGACCCCAGAAAATCCACTTTGATTTGATTTGATTTGATTTTTATTAGGAAATTACAAAACACATCATAAAAACAATAATCATGACCCATTCGTATTCCTGAGGATATCACCTAAAAGCATTAATTAAAACACTTATTTCCAAGGTGGTCCTCGATGGAAGACATAACACACATAAAAAACATAAATAACATAAAAGCATAAAAGCATAAAAACACAGCACATATAGCCTACTAGGAAGAACTAGAATTTTAGTCCCCCCTGTCTACTCTAGCTCTGGAATCTGATTTCCTGCCCTATGGCTGCTGAGCCATTTGCTCTTCCCATAGTTGAGCCTTTACCTTAGATTTAAAAATGCTTTTAGTTTGACTTTGCTTGGTAGGCAGAGGTAGTTCATTCCAAAGTACAATACCTGTGTAGAAAAAGGAGCTTCTTGCTATCTTACTCCTAACTTTAGGAACACTGCAAGACATAATGCTAGCCCTGGTGTTATGATCGTGTAGCTCTCTTACCACTTTAACACCCAAACTCTGTCTCACTCTTAAACAACAGTAACAGGAGCTCTATAATACACTGTACAGGTGTCCTTACCTGTGTTCTGAGCTCCTGGGCTGTTGTGTGAGGTCTGGCCCACTGTGCTGTACACATCCTGGTCTGGAGAAACAAGCCCAATGTATATACCCTCTGATGTGTTTGAGACTGTAGGTGTATCCATGGTTTGGATTGTGAATGAAGGTTCTCTCTGTTGAGCGTTTGTCACTGCTGTGTGCCTGTTCTGTGGGTGTTACTGCAGTCTAGTTTAACTCAAGCAGGATGCGGTCTTGAGGGGACAGGAGGTTTGTCAGGCCATACAGTGGGGTGGAGTCCACCTTCAAGATCTGAAAAATGTTGTGACACCTTATTTTTCATTTAAGTTCTAATACATGGACATTGCTAATACACAGTATGAGTTGTTTTGGTCTTGTAACAATTAATACCAGAAATTGACATAATTAATATAGTCCACTATGTGTTCTCTACTGAAGGTGCTTTAATCTTGAAAAAGGACATTTCCTTTGCAAAAGTTTTTGCAGCAGGAGCTGGTGCAGGAGGGAAGCTGGGGATCAGAGGAGAGAGGTGAGGGGTGAAAATAAGCAGGACTCAACTGGAGAAGAAGGGGATTCACTCATACCAAAAGAAAACTATTAGTAGATTCCTCATATTACATTTGGAATATATTTAAGATGAAGGCTTTAGTAAAATTGAAAGATTGTTCTCGGTTTTATTTTGTTCATCCATGATGCTTGGTGTTAATCTAATCATTTCCCCAGTTTAATGCCCTCACATGCCTACTCTCTCTATAGAACACTCATATACTTGTATCATACATCTCTCATGCCCCTTCCACTCTGAACACACCTCTGTGTCTTTTAATGGCACAGGAAATGATCTCACACATATTCTTATGAACCAAAATGAACAAGAACTATCTTTGTTTTCTAGTTTAGGAATCTGTATGATAAATGTTATATCAGGCAGCACAAACACACACAACACAAACACACGGACGCGCACACACACACGCACACACACGTAAACACCAAACCTGTTAGGAGATCATCTCTAAAACAAGCACTTGATGCATGTAAAGATTTTTTTTATCATTGTTTTTTTTTGTGTGTTCTAAGTGACACTTGGAAGAATTTATTAACCTACTGTCTACGTATAATCTTGTTTTGATGAATCTGATCGGTCTACTAAACTCAAAATATTACATCCAAATTCATAGAGAGCTTCAGATGCAGAGATATCTGTGCATTTTTTCACACCAAGACATATATTACTAAAGTTAAATGGACAAATGTTTCGTATTTTATTCACCATTTAAAAGTATGAATTTCAGTTGATGAAGCATCATATATTCACTCCATTGCACATCATGCAGGCAGATTTACATGTTTTCCTATTCATTCTGTAGTGTTCATCCATGTGACTTTTCAAACACACCCACCACATTGGCATCCTAACGTCTAGCAGCTGGTCAACCTGGGTCACAAACAAGTGCAACTCTGGCCCACTGTGCTGCACACATCATGGACAGTGTATATATCCCCTTTGGGTCTGTCAATGCTGTCAATGCATCCCTCTGTGGAGTTTATAGAAAGAGTGCTGCTGCTGAAGGTCTGTGTGTTCTGTATGAACAGGAAGCTGAAACAGGAACTTGTTTTTTTAGAAAAGAATGACTCAACATTTTCAGGGGGGCTGAGATGAAAGGCAGGCGGGCTAAAGCCCCCTAAATAGGGTCTAAAATCGACACTGATGATTTGCGACAGGATTCAATTGTGATGTCTGACCGGTATTTTATTATACGGTACAAGGAACGTCACGTACGGGACGAGCCAAATTTGGCTCAAAAACGGGACGTCCCGGCTAATACGGGACAGTTGGCACCCCTAGTGGGGATCTTCCACGGAGAGTAATCCTCGTGCGCATCTCGGGGTCACGAGTCACCGCCCGTACAATTGCTTACGTCATTTAAAAATATATATATACTTTTTTTTTTAAAGGCTGAATAAAATAAAATTCGGAGTGGAAGGTTTGACGTGCACACCATTTAATAAGAGATTGTAGAAGGTTATTAGCATTTCAAAGCTTCGAAGGAAAAAATAAAAATAATAAAAATCTATCTTTCAATAAAAGCCGGGAGCCTCTACGCCGAGAGGCCTTAGCGACGGACGCGCGAGGCTGCGGAAACGAACAAACAAAAGCAAACCCGCCTCTTTCTGCGCACAGGCAGTGCGTGTCGTGTGCCATTAAAACACGGCTTCCATTTCCCAAAAGCCTGGCTTTTTACAAGGCGCACTTAATTTCCTGAACGTATATATTCAAATTGGACAGCGTGAGATACTTGTGCCCTTATTTACTTTTTAAAAAAGATATTTTTTTAAGAGAAACATAAAACCGTGAACAACCAGTGATTTTTCCACAGGTGCTGGCGACGTCCTGTCCAGCACTGCCCCCCTGTGGCGATAGTGTGTAGCTGCATGGTAACTCCTAAATTCTACATACGGTTGCTCTCGTGGGGATTAGACGACCGGGGGCTTCTCTCACGAAGCAGGATTGGGGGGTTAGGGAGCTAATTTTGGGCTTAACCCTGGGTTTTCGGTCTCACGACTGTGGCTCGCTTTTAACCGGGTTGTTTCGCCATGGTAATTTATGCTGCAAACCTAATCTGCTCCAGAGTAGGCTAACGGATCCAATCCTATAATAATCCCGCCCCCACCAATCAGCTCTCTGGAAAATGGCCTCACCAATCCTAGAGAATTGCGTCATCATTCAAAAAATATATATCTGAGATACAGATTCTCCGCAGAGGAAATATTGAATCTTTGCAATCTTCTAGTCACATCAAAAACATTTCCAGAGTAGCCTTTTTTTCACTTGAGGAATATTGCCAAAATTAGTGGCTTCCTGTCTTTAATAGATGCAGAAAAATTGGTACATGCCTTTGTTACATCTAGATTAGATTATTGCAATGCATTACTGTCTGGCTGTTCCAATACCTCACTCAGGAGCCTACAACTCGTACAGAAAGCTGCTGCAAGGATCCTGACTAGAACAAAGAAGTATGAGCACATTAGTCCTGTGTTAGCGTCACTTCACTGGCTTCCTATAAACTATCGTGTAGACTATAAGGTACTCCTCTAAATTTATAAGGTTTTGCATGGACTTGCACCTTCTTACTTGACTGATTTACTTCATCCCTACAATCCCCCACGTTCACTTCGTTCACAAGATGCAGGGAACTTGGTAGTCCCTAGAATATCAAAAAATACAGCAGGTGGCAGAGCTTTCTCCTATAGAGCTCCTTTACTGTGGAACGGTCTACCCGTCTCTGTGAAGGAATCAGACACAGTCTCAATTTTCAAGTCTAGATTAAAAACAAATCTCTTTAGTCTCTCTTATAGTCATTAGGTGCAGATGTGGAGGGGGTGTAGCAATAGAGCCTTCTGGTGCAATGAGCTATCCTTACTGTCACCAATCATAAGTGATGATCCACTCCTTATCAGGACTGCTGATGATGTGGTGGGATGGTCTCTGAGTGCCCTCATGGCTGCATGCTACCTGTGCCACTCACCTAATTAGTTATGCTGCCCTAGATTACTTCTGCTGGTGCAAAAGTGCCGTTATCACTCTACTCTCTGCCCTGATATTTATCATAGTCATAATTGCACCTTTCCTCTTTTCTCCCTGGCTTCGTGGCACCTGCCCGGAGCTCACTTACCAAGCCTAGTCCCCGGGGATTTCCATCGGCCCAGTACCCAGCTGCCCAAAGTCAACCCCCCATCCCTGCCATGTGTTAGCCAGATGCCGCTGGCCCGGACCCTAGCTGCTGGTTCCATCCCCCGCCCTGCCCTGGTATCTGGAGGGATGAGGTCCACCCCACCCCTACACTTAGGATGCCGAAGAATGCCCTTCCGGTGGTCTCTTAAGCCTCAAGAGCCTCAAGGACTATTTTTTTTCCTCTGTATCCCACCATTTTCCAGGAGTTCATCTTGATCGCCTTTTAAATTAAAAATGTGTGTGTGGCTCTCTGCGGCTCAGTGAGTAGAGCACAGCGTTGGCAACGCGTTGGCCACTGGGGCCACATATACTGAAAAAAATGTATGCATTCACTCCTGTAAGTCGCTTTGGATAAAAGCGTCTGCTAAATGGTGTATATTAAGGGGTCAGGGAATAATCCTCCAGTTTCCCACATTGACTCTAACGGTTTTCTATTTTTTTAATTCCCTCTGGAAAATGTCAATTGTGAAGCGTTGTGTGACAACCTGTTTGTAAATGGTGCTATATAAAAATAAAGATTGATTGATTGATTCTAGAGACGAATGCCGCTCGTCGAAGCCATGCGATCACTGTGCAGCAGTATGTATGTATTGCCCTACGTTTTCTAGCCACCGGTACATATACATATTCTGTTAGTGATGCGAGAACCTGAGCAAACTTGCAGTTTATAGTTTTATATAGTATATATAATGTACTATATACAGTACCAGTAAAAAAATCTGATTTTATCATACCACACATCTGATGTTGCAACCGGCTGGAGGAGGTCCCGTTCCCCCCTCGGTGGTAACAGCAGTCGCCTCTCGGGTTGTCTATCGCCGTTAAGGGACGTCATTGTTTATTGAACGTAGGCTACTGCGAACGAAGGCGTCTGAAATATCCATTAGGCTCCCCAGCAGGGCTGGACTGGCTATATAGTCTACCGGGCAGATTCCCGGTGGGCCGGTCTAGTTTTGGGCCGGTAGGGCCGGTGGAATTATTTTATATATATATTTTTTAAATTAAAAAAAATATAAATATATATTATACCACCGACCGGGTGTTCCGAGGGGCGCAATTATTTTTTCGCCTTGCACCCCCCCCCGGTCCGCGAAATAAACCAACTGGTCTCAGCTTTTTTTCGCGCAGCACCCCCCGTCGACAGAAAATGGGGCGCCGTGTGCTGGGCCGGTCTGAGCGAAATGGCAGGGAACAAGATTTCCATGGAGACAGCATGAGTCACTGCAGCAGAAGGGGCAGGTCGTGACCCAGAAGAGGAAGATGATTAGCCAATTGGAAAGACCCCTGAAAGCTTCATCAATGAACGGGTAAGAATCAATTGTAAAATGGACAATTTTTCCTCCCAGAGTGAGGAGCGGGCGGAGGAGTGTTTTTGCGTCTAATTTTGTCTGGGGGTTTTTTCGCTGCCTTCTGAGAATTAGCTACACTGCATAAAAATATGACCTAGGCTATTTGTTGTAGTAAGCTACCTACACGAGCCTACTCGCACACTTTTTTAAATGTAAGTCGCTTTGGATAAAAGCGTCTGCTAAAGGATTGTATTGTATTGTATTGAGGTTCACAAAGGCTTGGTATGTTGTGAATGGGCATTGGTAGACATTGGATTGATCTTACCATGTATAGCCTACTAATTTAATTTAATTTTAATTTGGTGTTATTTTTAGCATTGCAGCTTTAATAAAACGTGATTTCTATTTTATTTGTGTTTGCTGTGTTTGGTTCTTTTTTGTAATATTAACTAATATTAACTAATGACCAAATTATCTTAACATTTGACAACATAATGACAGAAATACAGAATGTAGCATGTCAGAGTTTTAAATAATTTATTTAGACGGCCAATGCGGTATCTACGTTTTTAGATCTATGCTAAACTGGCCGTACACGGACCGTTTCCACATGTCGAGTCCTTAAATTGTTCTGCTCCGGACTGTAATGGTGAAGCACAAACAGACGGTTTCCTGTCAAAGGAGCGAGTTCTTGATCGCAAGGGAGGGTCGCATGTGTTTGCGTATCATTGGGATATAAGCGGCATTTTTGAACGGTACAGAGATTCACCTTTTAACTGCAGTGTCTCCTAGTGATGGGATGATGATACCTCAAGGAGTGTATTGACACACTACACAAACTGTGTCGGCACTGTATTGATACTGTGTTGGTCACCCAATAGTGACCCCTGCAGTAGTTATAAAATCATTGCAGGTAAAGAAATTCCTTGTTTGTGTAAATGCTAAACTGAGTTGGTATGTAAAATATAGCAAATTTGAGTTACAATTCAGAGTTACAATTTTTAACTTATGTACACAATTTTGTTAACTTAACTGTTAAATCATATGAAATAAAAGACTAAAAAGTGATTTGTTTATGCATTTTTATTGAGGAACAAAAGTTTTTGTAGTGTCTTTGCTCCAAGGCGATTTCTCCTCTTAGACACCAGTTCCTCTGCCTTAGAAAAGACTCTTTCACAGGGTACAGATGAAGATGGTGAGCATAGAGATTTAAGTGCGAATTGATAAAGGTGTGGATATGTTTTCTGGTTATTTTTCCAATATTGTAATGGGTCTTGTGTTCTGGGTGTGTTGCTTTCTGCCAGGTAGCGTTGGACTTCTATTATGGAATAAATTGATAATTATTGATAAAGTGAATGCAATGCGCCACCGTAAAAAACATATAGTATATAATTGAAAAACTAACAGTAAACCTGTTCTCTCAAAGGAGAAAAAGATTTACCTTGTTTGGCGTCACAAGATCAAAATTATTCCACACTGGGGAAAACTTATTTGAACGATCCATAATCACGCAACTGCAAAACTCCATCCAACAAACCCACGACATGTTGATACAGTTTGTTTCCTTATAAACACACTTTGGCGCGGCACATCCAAACGATACAGTTCCTGTATCGGTCACGTGATTCTTTCTTAAAGCAATACACGCACCATAGCTTTCACGTGACGTCACAGGCCAGGAGCGAGCTGCGCTGCCGGGCAAAAGGCACTGCCCGTCACGTTATCACAGCACCTGTAACGCTGGTGAAGGAGCATTGAAAACCATGCCAGAGAGTTGCTGTGCAATCGGGTGTGCAAACCGGCGAGGAGATAAGCCTGGGTTGTGTTTTTATAGGATACCCAGTGAAAAAGAAAATAAATTTGTGGATTAATGCCATCAAACGAACGAGTGTTCTCCCTGAGGGAGCAGTGAGCAGCGCTCGGGCTGTAAATATCTGTGATCAACGTAGCTAGCTAACGTTACCAGAATTAGAGCTATCTACCACAAGATAGTAATTTAGCTGTGTAACGTTAGATAGACTAGACAACGTAACATAACGAAAGGCACCTTCGCTTTGACAGCTAACGTTACCGGTTAGCAAGAGGTAGCTACCTTACCACTGACTGTAGCGTAACGTTAGCTAGCATACCGATAGGCTAGGCTAATTTAACGTCACTCACTTTCGCTTTGACAATGAAGAATTTCTTCACTTTCCACACACCAGCATTGTTTACCCAGCCTGAGTGGAAATACTTGTAGCTTTCGGTAGTTTTATAAGCCTTCATCCTGGCAGCGGTGTAGGGTGATGGATTCTCCACCAGATAGCCGTTTTACTGCACTGATCTTGTACGCTAACTTTGATTGTTCTTACCTTGTATTAATGCACATCTTGTAAGTCGCTCTGGATAAGAGCGTCTGCTAAATGCTTAAAATGTAAAATGTAAATGTAGATCCAGATGTCACCAAACTCCAGATCAGGGAGGGACTTAGCTGCATTTAGTGGCTCAAACACAGCCGCGGGTGCTAAATATGGATCACAAGTGCCCAAGATTTTTAGTTTGTCCATGTATCTACCTTTTTCTTCCTGGCTGAGATGATCAAAATAGACTTTACTGTAATGTGACAGTATGATGCCTATGCTAGTGTTGTAATGAATTCCCTGTTGTAAAGCGCTTTGAGCTGCATTTAATTGTATGAAAGGCGCTATATAAATAAATTTTACTTACTTACTTACTAAAACAGCCGGCAAATTGATGGGATTGCGTCCACTCGCCATGTTGCCCTATTGTTTAACATGCGATGACGTCACGTTATCACACTTTTTGCCCGGCAGGTCGGCGGTTACTAGGGAAGAAACCACGTGACTGAAAGCTATGGAGATCTACCAGTCCCAGTTTAGAGCCCTGAAATGACAAACAAAACGGAAATTCATCTCCCAGAGTGTGGGATACCCAGTTGCACACATCAAATAAAAGCTACTCTTGTACTGCAGTGTACTAATAAAATGTTTTCCATTATGGAAAAGGAGAAATAAATTAATTTCCTACCTTAGTGTGCCCTTTGGCACTGGGAGGAGGCAGCTAGTTTCTCATAGTCAGGGCAGTAGCAGCTGGTTGCAAGTCTCAGGCAGGCTACTAGGTGGTCATCTGTCCTGGTAGATCTGTACTTGGACTTTATGATCTTCATGTGAGAGAATGCAGACTCACATGGGTAGGTTGACCCAAAAAGGGCTGACATTATGTTGGGATACTTCTCCTCCAACAGTAGCTCCCAGAACTCACCCTTCATCTCAGTGGTTGCCCTGGATTTCATCTGAATGTCATTTTGAAGGGTGATAATTTCATTCTCCACTGCAGTTGTGTCCAGGTGAAAGAGTGATCCCACTTTGGAGGCAATGTCATCCACATACACTACCGTTCAAAAGTTTGGGGTTACCCAGACAATTTCGTGTTTTCCATGAAAACTCACACTTTTATTTATCAAATGATTTGCAAAATGAATAGAAAATATAGTCAATACATTGACAAGGTTAGAAATAATGATTTTTATTTGAAATAATAATTTTGTCCTTCAAACTTTGCTTTCATCAAAGAATGCTCCTTTGCAGCAATTACAGCATTGCAGACCTTTGGCATTCTAGCTGTTAATTTGTTGAGGGAATCTGAAGAAATTTCACCTCATGCTTCCTGAAGAACCTCCCACAAGTTGGATTGGCTTGATGGGCACTTCTTGCTTACCATATGGTCAAGCTGCTCCCACAACAGCTCAATGGGGTTGAGATCTGGTGACTGCGCTGGCCACTCTATTTCAGACAGAATACCAGCTGCCTGCTTCTTCCCTAAATAGTTCTTGCATAATTTGGAGGTGTGCTTTGTGTCATTGTCCTGTTGTAGGAGGAAATTGGCTCCAATCAAGCGCTGTCCACAGGGTATGGCATGGTGTTGCAAAATTGAGTGTTAGCCTTCCTTATTCAAAATCCCTTTTATCTTGTACAAATCTCCCACTTTACCAGCACCAAAGCAGCCCCAGACCATCACATTACCTCCACCATGCTTGACAGATGGCGTCAGGCACTATTCCAGCATCTTTTCACTTGTTCTGCGTCTCACAAATGTTCTTCTGTGTGATCCAAACACCTCAAACTTCGATTCGTCTGTCCATAATACTTTTTTCCAATCTTCCTCTGTCCAATGTCTGTGTTCTTTTGCCCATATTAATCTTTTCCTTTTATTTGCCAGTCTCAGATATGGCTTTTTCTTTGCCACTCTGCCTAGAAGGCCAGCATCCCGGAGTCGCCGGGATCACTGTAGATGTTGACAATGGGCGTTTTGCGGGTACCATTTAATGAAGCTGCCAGTTCAGGACCTGTGAGGTGTCTATTTCTCAAACTAAAGACTCTAATGTACTTGTCTTCTTGCTCAGTTATGCACCGGGGCCTCCCACTTCTCTTTCTACTCTGGTTGGAGCCTGTTTGTGCTGTTCTCTGAAGGGAGTAGTACACACCGATGTAGGAAATGTTCAGTTTCTTGGCAATTTCTCGCATGGAATAGCCTTCATTTCTAAGAACAAGAATAGACTGTCGAGTTTCATATGAAAGTTTTCTTTTTCTGGCCATTTTGAGAGTATAATCGAACCCACAAATGTGATGCTCCAGATACTCAACTAGCTCAAAGGAAGGCCAGTTTTATAGCTTCTCTAACCAGCAAAACCGTTTTCAGCTGTGCTAACGTAATTGCACAAGAGTTTTCAAGGTGTTTCTAATCATCCATTAGCTTTCTAACGCGATTAGCAAACACAATGTACCATTAGAACACTGGAGTGATGGTTGCTGGAAATCGGCCTCTATACACCTATGTAGATATTCCATTAAAAACCAGACGTTTGCAGCTAGAATAGTCATTTACCACATTAACAATGTATAGAGTGTATTTCTGATTAATTTAATGTTATCTTCATTGAAAAAAACAGTGCTTTTCTTTCAAAAATAAGGACATTTCTAAGTGACCCCAAACTTTTGAACGGTAGTGTATATATTTGTGCCAAACGGAAAATGCATATACAGTCGTATGAAAAGGTTTGGGCACCCCTGACAATTTCCATTATTTTCATTTATAAATCATTGGGTGTTTCGATCCGCAACTTCATTTTGATCTCTCAAATACATTTTTAGTAGAGCCTCATTTTGCAAAAATAACAGCCTCTAGATGCTTCCTATAGCCTCTAATGAGTGTCTGGATCCTGGATGAAGGTATTTTGGACCATTCCTCCTTACAAAACATCTCCAGTTCAGTTAGGTTTGATGGTTGCCGAGCATGGACAGCCCGCTTCAAATCATCCCACAGATTTTCAATGATATTCAAGTCTGGGAACTGGGATGGCCATTCCAGAACATTGTACTTGTTCCTCTGCATGAATGCCTGAGTATATTTTGAGCAGTGTTTTGGGTCGTTGTCTTGTTGAAATATCCAGCCCCGGCGTAACTTCAACTCTGTGACAGATTCTTGAATATTATTCTCAAGAATCCGCTGATATTGAGTGGAATCCATGCGACCCTCAACTTTAACAAGATTCCCAGTACCGGCACTGGCCACACAGCCCCACAGCATGATGGAACCTCCACCAAATTCTACTGTGGGTAGCAAGTGTTTTTCTTGGAATGTTGTGTTCTTTTGCTGCCATGCATAACGCCCCTTGTTATGACCAAATAACTCAATCTTTGTTTCATCAGTCCACAGCATCTTATTCCAAAATGAAGCTGGCTTGTCCAAATGTGCTTTTGTGCAACTTGCAATTGGCCACCTTAACCCCCTGAGGTCGACGGGAGCGGCGCCGCTCCCAGCAGCAATAAAAGTATATTACTATTTCTAACTTCGCGATATTTTATCATACACACGCGACAAAAACATTGACAGAAACCTTAGAATCGCGACTTTCCGATTTGAGCACTGGCAAATCAAATGGGATTTTTTAAATTAGGTTAATTAGACCAAAAGTAAACCTTGTTTTTTACTCTGTTTTTTACCTTTTAGTACCGTCCCCCTTCTATTGACATGGTAACTAGGTGCGAGTTTCGGGGAGGTGTGGGGAGGGGCGTGGGGCCATGTGTGAAAACGCCGGCGTAAACAAACACAAACTGTCCCGACAATTTGAAGCAAGATTTTATACAGACATACAATTTTATTCAAGATGGAAAGATTTTCTGCGCTGCAGTGTTTGAGAGCATCGATGGAAAGCGACGAAGACAATAACTGACGAAGAGTAAGTAACTATATTTGATCTGCCATGTTATCAAATACTCGTATATATATTCAATATATGAATTCCGTGTGTTAAATTGCAGCGTAAACAATGTCCCGACATTATATCGGATCTTGTCTGTGTTTACGGTTGCGAGCTGCCAGCAACAGACGGTGTATGCTGATATTTATTTTATTTACCATATTTTCAAATACTCGTGAAAATATATGAATTCAGCGTCTTGACGCTATACGAAAAAATCAGAATCATTGCGGACTGCTGCGAATAATTAACGGGAGGATATTTAACCAGCTGGCATTCTGTTTCGGCGCTTGGACATTATCTAGCTTAGCTTGATAATACCTATTGTGATTAATGTTTCTTGCCTCTCGAGAACTTGTTTGTGTGCTTATTGTGGTTTAGATTCCCAGCGTTTAGTTTATTCCGAGATTTTTGATACGTTTTGTTTGTTCCTGATCGTTGGTTATTTTGTTTTGTCTTGTTTATGTCTTTCCGTGTCTTCGTAGACACGGACTTTGCTTTTAGTTTTCCTACAGACGTAAAGATGAATATCTTAAACTTTTGATCATGTGCCTGTGCCCAATGCCAAACAGACTTTGGATGTTGTCAAACTGGCTTCTGTTAGTCGCAAGAAATGCGTAGGCTACTCTGCAAGATGTCTTTGTCTGATGGCCTTTGACCATGATCTTTCAGGTGTGGATCATGAATATTCAGTAAATTAGCATATAGCCCTCCCACAGCCTGAAATAAATGTGACCAGTTCTGATAAAAACAGGTTTTTAGCTATTTAGATCTCATATGTGCTAAAACATTTTCACACCCTTACATAACCAAGACCTTGATGAACAAACGCACATTGGCAAAACAATTCGTCACTATAGTTTAGTGTGTGCTTTCACAACTTTTGTGACAGCAGAAAAAATAACTATTTTTAACTTGTGTGTTTGTAGATCTATTTACAAGCTGCATATGATACTGACCAAACTATTGATGGCATACAAATGTAGCTGTGATTGTCCTTCAAATAAAAATATTAAACACTTTGGAGTAAGTGCGTGTTAAATTGATGAAATTGAGATAAATATCAGACCATGCCAAAATAAAAAAACATTTAAAAGCTTAGCACGGACCTCAGAGGGTTAAATACCTTTTCTCATGATTGGATGCACCTGTCTATGAAGTTCAAGGCTTAATGAGCTCATCAAACCAATTTTGTGTTCCAATTAATCAGTGTTAACTAGTTAGAGGTATTCAAATCAACAAAATGACAAGGGTGCCCAAATTTTTGCACAGCCTATTTTTCACGCTTGATTTAATTTCATACAACTTAATATTGCTACACTAAAAATCAGTGTCTGGAAAACACCCCAGTACTCAGCTTTTATTAGAAAATGAATGGCATGCCACTGTGATCATTTTCCGTGAAGACAGAGTAAATTATTATGCAGCCTCAGAGGGGTGCCTAAACTTTTTCATACGACTGTGTGGGGACAGGCTCTAGTGACGCAAAGTCAATATAGCGTCTGTCAAACTCTGATGAGATGCTCTGAACTTGCTCAATGTGACGTGCACTGTCAAGCTTCACTGTGTCTTTGCCCTGACGCTCAAGTTCTGAATGCATGTTTTGAAAGTAGCGCAGATCCTGGCGCTGCAGCTTAGTTGAGAGCAGTTGTAGCTTGCGGTTAAAAGTGTTCACAGAGCTGATCATGTCTATTACATTTTAGTTTTTTCCTTGCAGCTCTACATTCAGTTCATTCAGCATGTCAGTAAGGTCAGTAAGGAACGCTAAATCCAGGAGCCACTGCTCGTCTTCTAGCTGTGCATATTCTGCATGTTTAAAGAGCTTGAGAAACTCTTTTATTTCAGGCAATAGCTTCCTAAATCTTGCCAAAAATGTACCTTTGCTCAGCCGCCGCACATCAGTGTGCAGCAGCAAGTCTGTGTGTTCTGTGTCAGTCTCCTCCATGTGAGAGCGGAACACAAGTCTGTGTGTTCTGTGTCAGTCTTCTCCATGCGAGAGAGGAACACAAGTCTGTGTGTTCTGTGTCAGTTTCCTCCATGTGAGAGAGGAACACAAGTCTGTGTCAGTCTCCTCCATGTGAGAGCGGAACAGCCTCCTCTGTAGACTTTTTGCCCGAATCGAACACACAATCTTCACTGCAACATCCATCACCTCACGTTTAAAATCTTAATGATGCAATGATAATGAATACATTCGGAAAAAGAGTCACTTTGTTTGCACAATCCAATGAACCCACTAGTATGGCCTACCATAGCGGGTGCCCCATCAGTGGTAATGGAGATAAGCTTACAAATGGGCATTTGGATCTTGTTAGCGAACTCCATGAAAGCTTGAAAAATATCTTTGCCCCGTTTATGTCCTTTCAGTGGCAAAATAGTGAGTAGTTCCTCTTTTGCACTCATGTCCTCAAACACCATTCTGATAAAAATACATAACTGTGCCACATCTACCGTATTGGTCGACTCGTCGAACTGAAGGGAGTACATTTCACATTTACATTTGAAGCATTTAGCAGACGCTCTTATCCAGAGCGACTTACAAGATGTGCAGTAATACATGGTAGGAACAATCATAGTTGATCAGTGCAGTAATACAGCAATAGACATGGGGCAGTCAGTTTGCCAGAGGAGGCAGAGCGGAGGGGTCTGGCTGGGGTGTAGGCAGTGATGAGTGACTGGAGGTATGGGGGAGCAGTACCTCTGGCCGCTTTAAAAGCAAGCCCCAGTGATTTGAATCTGATGCATGCTGTGATGGGGAGCCAGTGCAGAGAGGAGAGTAGAGGGGTGACGTGGGTGAACTTCGGCTGGTTGAACACCAGGCGAGCGGCAGCGTTCTGGACTAGTTGCAGTGGCTTGATGGCACAGGCCGGAAGGTCTGCCAGCAAGGAATTGCAATAGTCCAGATATGAGATCACCAGGGCCTGGACCAGGAGTTGAGTGGCCTCTTGGGTGAGGAATCGTCGGATCCTCTGGATGTTGTGGAGGGAGAATCGGCAGGTCCGAGTGATTGCTGCAATGTGGCTTGAGAAGCACAGCTGGTTGTCCAGGGTTACCCCAAGACTCCTGGCAGACTGGGACTGAGACACTATGGAGCCTTCCACGGTGATTGACGCATCAATCATCGGGGAGCCCTTCCCTGGGAGGAAGAGCAGCTCAGTCTTCCCCAGGTTCAGCTTCAGGTGGTGGGTGGACATCCATGCGGAGATGTCAGCCAGGCATGCAGAGATCCGTGCCGGGACCTGGTTCTCAGATGGAGGGAAGAAGAGAGAGTGTCATTGGCATAACAGTGATAGGAAACACCATGAGCAGAAATAACAGAGCCAAGTGACTTGGTGTGCAGAGAGAATAGGATGGGGCCTAGCACCGAGCCCTGTGGGACTCCGGTAGAGAGGGTGTGGGGAGAGAAGAGGGATCCTCTCCAGGCCACCTGGTAGGACCGGTCAGCCAGGTAGGACTCGAACAATGTCAACGCAGATCCAGAGATTCCCATCTCGACGAGAGATGAGCAGGATCTGGTGGTCCACGGTGTCGAATGCCACTGACAGGTCCAGGAGGAGGAGGACGGAGCTAAGGGATTGGGACTTAGCCCCGTGAAGAGCCTCAGTGACCGCAAGGAGAGCAGTCTCTGTGGAGTGGCCTGCTCTGAACCCAGATTGGTTAGGATCAAGCAGGTCGTTCTGTAGGAGATGAGCAGACCGCTATAGACAGTTATAGACAGCCCGCTCTAATGTTTTGGAAAGGAATGGGAGGAGAGAGACAGGTCGGTAGTTTGAAATGACAGCAGGATTCAGAGAGGGTTTTTTGAGGAGGGGGACAACATTTGAGCGCATTTGAGGAAAGAGGGTTACAGAGCCAGAGGAAAGAGAGGAGTTAATGACATTGGAGACAAAGGGGAGATGTCCATAGCAAAGTTGAAGGATGTCTGAGTCAGGAAGGGGTGAGAAGGAGGACAGAGGGGTGGGAGGTTTAGGTCGCGAGATGGGTGAGGGAGAGGATGGGGGAAGGAGTTGCGAATGTCATCGACCTTCTCGCGAAAGAAGGATGCGAAGTCATCCACAGTTAGAGAGGAGGGGGGTGGGGGAGGAGGAGGAGGAGGAGAGGGGTGAGGAGAGAGGAAAACGTAGAGTACAGTTTACAAGGGCTTTAGAAACAGAAGATTGAATCTTGGAAAGGAAAAATGGAGACTTGGCAGAGGAGAGGTTAGAGGAGTAACACTCACGCGCCAATATCCTTTTTCAGTCGACCCTCGAGGTCCTCCGCTATTTCCTCACATCGCCGTGTTACTGTAATTCTGGATAATTAAATGTCCTTGATAGCAGCCACAATTTCAATCTTATTCTTAAAATCCCCAAGCAGCAAGTCTGCAGCCTCAATAAATGCCTCCTTCTCCATCTTTGAATGAGTTTTTGTGCTTCGCAAGAACGTGGCTCACGCGATATGATGCTATGGTCGCTGCCTTTCCTCTGCTATTAGGTTTCGTGAAAATGGACTGCTGTGCTGCTAGTTGAGGCTTCAGTTCTTGTACCTTTCTTTTTCGTAGTTCACTCTTGGCTGGGAAATCCCTTTCATGGGTTTTGTGCATGGTTTTGAAATGCCGTTCTAGGTTACCCTTCTTTGCGATGGAGACACACATTTTGAGTTTGACATAACGAAGAAATAATCCTCTTCCCATTCCTTGTGGAAATTATACATTTTCTGTCTCTTTGCATCCGACCCAGTATTCATCTTTAGTTTGATTTGGGATATTTTACCAACCACGCAACAAATAAGAATCAATGCTACGCTAGCCAGCGCACTCTCCTCCACGCATGTCTACGTAAGGAACGTAAACATAAGATGGCCCTTGAACTAGACAACAAAATAAGTGAGCAGGGACTGGTCAGATCTAAACAATGAAACTTTCCGATTAGTTTTAATGACAAAGTTACAGACCAAAGAATGGAAGGAGTGCCTTTTCGTTTTCACCTTTTATTGGCAGATGTTTGGTAAGTCCCACCCCACTTTGAATGGGGAAATCTCCGCTTCTCTTTACCCGAACAATGTGAAAATACGAACACCACACAGCGAGAATCTTAGCTTTTAAACGCATTTTCTGATTAAAGATAGGTTAAAAATAGTTTATTTTATAGCCGGAAAAGCGCGACTACAAATATGTTAGAGGCTCATTGAGATGTTTCTATTTTCATATAGGAAGTGTTCTTCTCATGTTGAGTGTTTTACGCTGTTTGAAACAATTCACAGGGTACCATGGTGGCCGCTTTTGAGACACCAGATGATCATTGGTTGACTATCTATGGGGAGTTGTTTCTGCAATCAGAAATCACAGTGCACATCCATAACAGAATGTCATAGCCCTATAGCCTGTCTTTTGGTAATACTATTGATTTTTGACAAGCGATTTGGGGAATGGAGGAAAGTGAACAGCGTTTTCACTCAGATCTTGTTTTCAGACATAGTTTCCTGCTCAAATCCAATTAAATTTGTGGTGCACATAATACAAGTCTGTACAAAACACACGCAAGTAAGCTTGCTACATTACAGCTAGCTAGGTAGCTCACTATGTATTCTGAAATGAAATGTTATAAATGTAGTATAAAACAATGGTTGTCAGTCTCTTTGTGAAGACCGCTGCTTTTTGACACCATTTTGCCATTCTTTCCTTTCAATGTCCAAAGGCATTGTATAGTGCAAACATTCTCTGAAGTAATTCTACCTTTGTACTACAACCCAAATGCTTTAATTTAAGGTTTATTTTCATTTTTTTGTGCTGCCTCCACAGACTGCTACCTGCGAAGGATGCAAGCAGACTGACCGAGGGGAGAAGAATGGAGTATAATCAGAATGCAGACAACAGGAAGGGGATGACCTGCCCACACTTGTCATGTCCTTATGAAGACATGAAGGAAGAATCTGTGATGGACAG
>JAINUG010001512.1:0-21528 GCA_029706075.1 Aldrovandia affinis | reverse complement strand
GGCAGTTAGTAGGAGCACATCTGCAATTGTTTTAATGGAAGTACAATTTTCCTCCACTTTCTTTTTCCGGTCATGAGTTGCTGTCAATGGCCCTTTTATGCTGTACCTTATACCAGGAGCTGTTGAAAGCCCTTTTCCTAGTGCCATGCGGAGGTCTGGGAAATGTCCTCAAACATGGCTGTACAGGACCCTCTTCTCTGGATCTTGAAATGTCTGGAATACAAGTTACATAATGTGTCTTATCTCTATGGAAATGTATAATTAAGGGATCCACAAGATTAGATACTAACAGCTGCTAACTAAAATGTGTAGTTTTAAAGTATAGGCATACCATTGGGTCCTTTGGGAACAGCATATCTGGTGCTTGATGCAGTTGGGAGGGGCTCGATGACATCTCCTGGCAGCTCTGGCTCACTGTCTTGCTCAGAGCCGGAGGTCTCTGTGTCATCCCTTCATAAATATATTACATTAAAATAACACAAGAGCCATTAGTGTATAATCACAATAAAAATGCCACAGCCATCAAAACAAGAACACACATGAACCAACATTTTAAAGTGAGGCTTAATCTAACAAAATCATCTATTGTTACAAGCTGAAGCTAAACTTAAATTCTGAACTGGGCATGTGGCTGACTGCCTGGTAGATGCTCTGACCTGGTGGTGGTAGACTGGGTCCTTGTGAAGTCTGACCACACTGACTCTGACTAGCCTCAGGTAGGGAGCTGCTCTGGGGTCCGGTGGTGATGCAAGGGCTGGGGTCTGTTTGCACCTGATCTGCCTGTTTGTTCTTCTTTAAAAATAAGTCTGATATCTCTCCCTTTCTTTTCGTGATTGTCTTATTTTTGCATAGGGTCAATTAAAACAATCTATGGTCTATCTAAGCATCCAATTACCCACATTTTAGTCCAATCTTAATTACAAATCCCCATTATCATAACTGTACCTTAAAATCAACTACCAACCTAAGTTACTAGTTAGATCATGGCTAGCCCTACTCTGCAGTAGGTAGCTATACTTTCTTACACCTTTAAGACAGCAAACAGGCTATCTGCAAATTGTGGTAATCTTTTTGAGTGACGTTAACAGATTGATCAATCAATCAATCAATCAATCTTTATTTTTGTATAGCGCCATTTACAAACAGGTTGTCACACAGCGCTTCACAATTGGCATTTTCCAGAGGGAATCAAAAAACCAGAAAACCATTGGAGCCAATGTGGGAGACTGGAAAATTATTCCCTGACCCCTTAAAAGGCGGTCGAGATGAACTCCTGGAAAATTGTGGGATACAGAGAAAAACAAAACAAATAGTCCTTGAGGCTCATGTGGCAGTAAGGATAGCTCATTGCACCAGAAGGCTCTATTGCTACGCCCCCTCCACATCTGCACCTAATGACTATAAGAGAGACTAAAGAGATGTGTTTTTAACCTAGACTTGAAAATTGAGACCGTGTCTGACTCCTTCACAGAGATGGGTAGACTGTTCCACAGTAAAGGAGCTCTATAGGAGAAAGCTCTGCCACCTGCTGTATTTTTTGATATTCTAGGGACTACCAAGTTGCCTGCATCTTGTGAGCGAAGTGAACGTGGGGGATTGTACGGATGAAGTAGATCCGTCAAGTAAGAGGGTGCAAGTCCATGCAACACCTTATAAGTTAAGAGGAGTACCTTATAGTCTACACGATAGTTTATAGGAAGCCAGTGAAGTGACGCTAACACAGGACTAATGTGCTCATATTTCTTTGTTCTAGTCAGGATCCTTGCAGCAGCATTCTGTACAAGTTGTAGGCTCCTGAGTGAGGCATTGGAACAGCCAGACAGTAATGCATTGCAATAATCTAATCTAGATGTAACAAAGGCATGTACCAATTTTTCTGCATCTATTAATGACAGGAAGCCCCTAATTTTGGCAATATTCCTCAGGTGAAAAAAGGCTACTCTGGAAATGTTTTTGATGTGACTATCAAATGAGAGACCAGGATCTATAGTAACACCAAGGTCTTTTACCACCAAAATTGATAATAACAATCGTTCGTTTTGAGTCCAAGCACGAAAATCTAACTGAGTTAATGGATTTAAAATAGCTAAATGAACACTGCCAGCTGTACTAGTTACCCCACATTAGCTAAACACTCGTATATACTGTAACTTACGACACTGCACTGTATATGCGAGGCGTGTATTACTAGCACAGATGTAAACATAATGTTAGGCTAAATTGGGAGCCGATCTCTCTTATCTGACTAACTGTCTGTTATGGAGCCAAACTGCCAATATGCATCTACACAGCGACTCAACTTTGGTAAAAGTTGTTCAGGAAACCTAAAGAAGTTTTATTTAAAACGCTTTCAACATATGGTGCTTTCGCCGCAGGTCTGCCGTAGTTGTCAGTCGTTCGCGTGACTCGTGAGCTGTGGAAATATTCTCTCTTCCTCGTCCACGATTTGAAAAAGGCGCCACCAGATGTCAAAATAAACGCTCCTTTCAACAAGAGGTGGAATGAGATGTCAATCAACATCAAACTGACAGTGATAGCAAATGACATTCTAGGGTGGCACCCGGGGTGACCAATCAGATATCAGGGTTGTGCAGTGCAGCCCGGACACCCTCTGGCTCCGCCCCTGCAAGGGGCACCAGCTCAAATCTTGCCTCGGGCACCAATCAGGTCAGGGCTCTGACTGCGTAACGATGACATCACTTTGTACCGCTGCGTGGGAGGCTGCAGTTCCATTCCTCACCACAAGGTGTCCCCACAGTCCCGTGTACAGCACGACAACTAGACCATGAGCGGTATGACTGAATAAATACGATTATACGATTTAAATAAGTAAAGTTCACTTTTATGTGTCACTGGCTGAGCCATCCAGGGTAATTCCCCTGAAAATAAGACCTCATCTTACTCGTGATATTCCTTCATATTTGTTCTGAAAATGTCGTTAATTTCCCCTCCGGTATCAGGGCAGTGAAACCACGGAGACAGTTTGACTGGATGCGCGTGTTGCAGAACTGATACTCAACGCGATAAAGTTACCCTCTAACCAAAACATGCAATCATATGAAAGCGCGAAGAGAGTCTTGTTCTTGTCAGGAACGGTGTCGGAAAACCAGGCGCGGACCAAGAAATGCAAAAACTTCTTTTATTTTGAAAACAGGCAATGGTCAGGCAGGAGTAATCAGGGCAATGCAGGGATCCAAAGAATGGTCGGGGACAGGCAGAGTTCGTTCCGGGCTTCAGGGGTATCAGGGGCAGGCAAGGCGTAGTCAGTGGGCAGGCGAAGGTCGATACCGTGAAAGCAGTCCAGGGAACACAGGGAGGAGCGGGAACGAGACTGAGAACAAGACAAACACTGGAGCACAAGCACGAACACGATGAAACAAAACACGGGGAAACAGAGAACACTGGAGAGTAGTGTAAGCATACGCAAAGCACAAGACAATCTGGCAACGAACATGGGAAAACACACAGCTTAAATACATTTAGACATAACGAGAAACAATCAGGAATAAACATGAATGCAGCTGACTGCAATCAGACACATGAGGAATTAAGTGAAAACGATAATACAATAACGAGACAATCAGGAAATGAACATGGGAAATGAACAGCTAACTACATCAGACATAACGAGAAACAATCAGGAATTAACACTCACACACACACACACAAACACACGCACACACACGCACACAGAAATACACACACACACACACACACACGCACGTTACCATTTAATTTCTGTTGTTGTTGCATGTTGATGTCTTTGTGCCAATAAAGCATATTGAACTGAATTGAATTGATTTGAATTGAGAGAGGGATAGAGACAGAGAGAGAGAAAGAGGGAGCTATAGAGAGAGAGTTTTGTTTTACTTTTGATGTTCCTTTATTACACACACGAGAATCTTTCCACCATTACATACACACCCCACAGAATCAAATCAGCATTCAAAAGAAACGAAAAAACAAATCCAGCACAAACAAATCCCTCAATCCAAACACATCCCAATGCACCACATTCTTTTAAATGTTCCCACATCATGCATCATTTTACAGTATTCAAACTGGACCCTAAGCAGCGCAGAGACATACCCCCTAAAAACCAACAGTGCATCTGTGGACCCACAACCCCAAAGTGTGTAATCCATATCGCCAGTTTCACCTGACCCTACAGGAAGTTCCTTAAAAGAGAAAATCACTCCTCACCACAAACACACATTTCCATGCAGGGCTGGGTGTGACCCCCAAAAAAATAAATAAACATTGGAACAAATTTAAAAAAGGAAATGCACTTTATATTTATATCATATTTTTTAAATGTTTTATTCATTCATTTGTTTCGTCATTTTAAGCATATTGTTTATTTTCTTCTGTTTATCGTCCCAGATCACACAATTTTACAGAAGAGCCATTACCAACCCAAAACCCAGGATAGAGGGGCTGAGTGAATGTGGTCTGGACTCTGTGTAGGAAGGTCATTGTGTCAGAGACGCTGTAGAAAGACAGAGTTCCTGCCCCGTGATCCAGATACACTCCTATTCTGGAGGAGGGGGGGCCAGGGAGTTTAGTGTCCTTATTATTGTGCCAGAAAGAGCACCCGGAAGGAGAGCAGAGCAAACTCCAGGACTTGTCATTATATCCCAGAGCAGAGTCATTACCCCTTCCTTTCCTGCTGATCTCTTTATATGAGACTGCTATATCAACCCACCCCCTCCCCCCCACTCCACTCAGCCTCCCAGTAAGAGCGCCCAGACAGACCCTCTCTGCACAGCACTTGGGCCCAGCCATCGAATCTCTCTGGGTGATCAGGATATGACTGCTCCTGTCCCATACGTGTCACCTCTCTGTTCCCCTCAGACAGACGGAGGCGTCTATTCGCTGTGTTGGGGTCCAGTGTGAGCTGACAGGAATCTGATGGAGGAGAAGAAGGAGAGAAGAGAGCTCAGTGATCATAAGCATCAAATTACATCTCTTACACGTTTTACACACGTTTCAATTAAATATTTTCTTTCATTCACACATTTAGCTCTTATTTCTGTTTTAAAATGTACTTTTTAAAAAATGTTTCAAATTGTTTTAATGTAGTTTTAGTCACAGACTCACATTGTAAGAAGTCCTCTCTGGTCCTGGGCTCTAGAATATCGACTTTTTCCACTGTAGAGAGATCACAAGAAAGATGAGCTCCTAAAAATGAACTTGTTTTCATATTTCCTGGAGAAATGGGAAGATATTTTAACCAATAAAATGCAGGTAAATGCAAACTGAGCTCATCCAGGGTTAAAAACAATATGAAATGAAAGCGTGAGGAATATATGGTGCTGAGCGCTGGAGGCTCAGTGGTTTTGGCAGTTTGCTTTTAAACAGCAGTGGCAGTTGGATCTGAGGGTTTGAAACTGTAACAATGTTGCTCATTTCCCCGGTTGCCATGGCGAGCAGCAGTGCTGAAGGGACAGAATTTTCTCAGGGGAAGTCTGCATCTCTCAATACACACGCGTTTGTTTAGACGCGGATCTTACCCGCGCCAATATGGCGGCCACGTAGACGCATCTGAACAGGGAGAATGAGGATCTACGTTTTTATATCTATGCTCACTGGGCTCAAAAACAACCCAGAGGACCTGTACTACACTTATACACTCAATTTGGTAAAAAAGAAAATTTAAAAATACACATTTGCCAGTATTATCAAGCTTATTGTGTTGTATGGAAGTGAGGAATAGGGTTCACTCAGCCAACAAGACTACACTGAATGGGGCAAAGCTCCAGCTGAAACCCTGCATGCAGAATTCTGCTAAAACATCCTGCCAGTGCTGAGGAATATCCTTTATCACAAAATGATGAAACTGCTTAAAATAATTCCTAAAACTTAAAGGGCCTACATGACATAAAATTAAGAAAACTATTTCTGCTGTAATCACCTGTTTGAGAGATCTTGACTAATTCCCCCTTGCAGATGTCCTCCAGTCGCTCTTTCAGTTTAGAGACATGTTTCCTCACAGCTTCAAAAGAGACGTGTGGATTGAGAGTGATTCTGGGTAAGTCTCCAGGTCCAGAAGGGGCACAGACAGACTGATAGCTCTACAGAGAGACAGACAGACAGACAGAGAACCAAACAGTCTCAATACACATTCCTGTGGAGATGCCAGGAGCTGATCTTGGTAAATGAGGAACACACCTCACCATGTGTGTACAATGTACACAGTGCAGATTGTGAGAGAGCCAGTGATGTTACCTGGAGGAAATGGATGTGATCCTCTGTGTGTGAAAGCTGCTCCAGCTCAGCATCTCTCCTCCTCAGCTCAGCAATCTCCTGCTCCAGCTGCTCTATGAGTCTTTCAACCGGACCCACTGCAGCCTTCTCCTGATCTCTGATCAGCTCTTTCACCTCAGAGCGCCTTCTCTCAAAGAGGCGGATCAGCTCAGTAAAGATCCTCTCGCTGTCCTCCACTGCTGCCTGTGCAGAGCGCTGTCAAGAGACACACAGAGAGGAGGGCTGTACATTTTAACTAGGCCTTTCACTCAGCTCTTACTGGGACCCCAGACAGCCTGTTCCCCACAGTGTGGCTCAGTGGGATTGGGCCCCACAGGGCTGGAAAGTGGCCCAACACTGGGCTCCTCACTGGCTGACTGGGGGAGAGCCCTGACTGAGCCCCTGAAATGGCTCTTCCAGCAGCCAGCTGTTGTGTTCTCCTCTGGTCAGTACCCACCGTGAGTGAATCCGCAGCCTGTCTCAGATCCTGAAGCTTCTTCGCTCTCTCCTGGATTCTCTGCTGGGATTTCCTCTGTGTTAGCCCCAGCTGCTTCTGTGGACAGATGGTTCTCCTTGTCATATTATCTTGCAATACATTAAAATCTGTTAAATTATACTTCTGTTTAAGTATAAAAATGACACACTATAATTAACCATGAAACTGTATCACACACTGCTCGTCAGTGTGTAGAAGAGTTCTGGTCTTATAGGTAAAGCTTGTAAACTGTGTGAGTGAACTAGCTGCTCCAGTCGTGTTGATTCTCATTCAGGGAGTGAACAGGTGGGGGAGGGGGGAACAGAGCTGTCACAGAGAGCTGGCTTGTGTTCATTTCCTTATTCAATATATTTTCAAATTTATGAAATACTACAAAACAAATTGTATTCAGTGAAGCACAGTTCTTAAAATATAGATTGAATCAATGACTCAAGATTGTCACTATCACCACTGTAAAGAGTGTACGTGTTATGTGTACCTGCCAGTACAGAGTTACAGTTCTTACCTGTTTCTCAGTCCTTCCTGCTGCAGTTGAGACTGTATCGTGGCCTCTGTGTTCATCCATCAGACACTGATAACAGATACACTGCTGATCGGTATGACAGTAAACCTCCAGCGGTTTGTCATGATGAGAGCAGATCTTCTCCTGCAGGTGTCCAGTGGCTGGGGTCAGTTTGTGCTTCTTAAAGGCAGGAGATTCATAGTGAGGCTGGAGGTGAGTTTCACAGTAAGAGGCCACACACACCAGACAGGACTTGACGGCTTTGTGCTTTCTCCCAGTGCAGAAATCACACGCCCACGTCTCCAGGTCCAGCGTCCAGGAGGAGCAGCTCCTGTCTTCTTCAGTATCCTTCAGCCAGCATGATGTTTCTTCTTAAAACAGGCCTTAAAGGCAGATTGGACATTCTGATCCCAGCTGCCCATACAGTAACTGGTCCACAGGGAATGTCACCGGATCCAGTAGATCCAAACAGATTGGACAGCTGGACTGGTCCTGATCCAGCCATTTTTACTCAATGAGACTAAGAGACAGAGATTAAGTCTATTAATTCTGAAAAAGAATGTGTGTGTGTGTGTGTGTGTGTGTGTGTGTGTGTGTGTGTGTGTGTGTGTGAGTGAGAGATAGTGTATGTGTGCATTTGTGAGATAGACTGTCTGTGTGTGTATGTGTTAGAGAGAAAGAGTGTGTGTGTGTGTGTGAGAGAAAGAGGTAGTGTGTGTTTGTGTGAGAGAGAGAGTATGTGTCTGTCTGTGTGTGTGAGATAGAGAGAGTGTGAGTGTGTGTGAGAGAGAGATAGAGAGTGTGTGTGTGGTATGTGAGAGAGAGGGATAGAGTATGTGTGCGTGTGTGAGAGATCAACTGTGTGTGTGTGTGAGTGTTTATGAGAGATAGAAAGTTAAAGGCTCTCTTTTTAAAAATAATAATTTTTTAAAGATTTTTTCCCGTTTTTCCTCCCAATTTAGTAGCCAATTATACCCTCTATTTCTTTCTATTTCCCTTCCCCCACAAGCCCGCCGCTCATCCTCGGAGGCAAGCCAGTTTTGACACACACACACACACACACACACACACACTTCCCCACAGACACACACACTTCCCCAGACACAGACAAACACACACACACACACGCACGCACATACACCAACTCCCCCACAGAAACACACACACACACTCTCCGACAGACACACACAGACACACACACACAATCCCTCCCTCCCTCCCCCATAGAGACACACATTATCCCCCACAAAGACACACTCCCCCACAAAGACACACACACACACACACACACACACACGTGGTTGAAATGTGGGGGGTCTGGGTTGGGGGGTCTGGGTTGATCCGGGACCCCCCCAAGCTTTAAAATGTATTTCTTATGGGGGTCCATCTTTATTTTAACATGTTTTAACAAATGCGAGTCAAACAGGACATTATAACTATATACAACCAACCAATAGAAACAGCCTTTAAGAATTCTTTAAGATCTGTGGGTTCTGTCAGGCCAAAATGTGCCCGGCTGCCAAAATGTGCCCGGGTTGCATCACCCAGGTTGCATCACGAGCATTCGAATGGCAGCTTGCGTATCGTTGCTAAGTTATGCTCAGGTATGCAAATTTGGTCAATTTACTATAGTCCTTCAATTAAATGTATTTAGAATTTACGCTTGTGTTGGAATATTTGTAGTGCAAGAGATAGATTCCTCAAGTTAAAAAACATAACAAGCCGGCCTGGCAGCATAGACGATAAAGGAAAGGTTTACGTCAGAACAAATCTTTGACGTCAGTGCAGTGGCGTAGCGTGGGTTGCCAGTGCCCGAGGCGAGGCACGTATTGCGCCCCCCTAATCCGTGAACCGTTAGCACTCCGAGTCCCTTCCACCAGTTAGGGTTACAGTGTTAGCCATTTGGTATAATATATAATATAATATATTTTAGCTATAATGTACACCAGGGTACAGTGCTCACATTTTGCTTCATGGATCTTTAGACGTTCTGTCAATCACCTTCAAATTTTGCATACTTGTGGTCAAATTCAGAAAATGTAGGGTTTGCTTCCTAGCTGTTTCGGATTCACAGTATTTCATTGCAGAATAAACAACTTTAAAAAATCTACCTACTTTTTTAATTTGTATTACTTAATTACGTTTATTTTTGTACTGTAGGTATGCTGTAGGTCCTGCTTCATTTATGCCATTTTCCAAGTCTGTGTGATGTTCACTTCTGGAGTTATAAAGCCTCAAAGTAGAACACTGCAAAATGGGATTGGGTTGCCAGATTTGCAGACTTCCGTGAAGGGGTTAAAGTACAAAACATGCTCCTTTACTAAAATGTATTTAAAATCTCCTGGAGTTTATTTGTGCAAATTTTTCAATAACAGTATTGAAGTCTACATTGAAATCTCTCTCAATTGACAGTATTGCTAGGTTACTCAGTCTTCCTTGGCTCATTTTAGATCTCTGATACGTTTAGATTATTATTTTTTTTTTATAGTTTTGAGAAACTTCTTTCGCAACTGGCAGTTGAAACAGTGATAGTTAAAAAATTATTAATGTCACAACAAAGTTAGCGAAACTTTCTTGCAGCTTCCACTTGTACACCCATCTAAGCAAATCTAAAGCTGTCCAGTTATCAATCTGCCCATTGGGATTGAGTTTTTTATACAAGGTGGCGCCGAAGACGATTTGTTTCTGCGATCATAGCTGCAGCATTCAACTCTGTGTTACTAGGCAACTATCAGTGTGACAGTGTCACAGGAATCAGGAAGACGAGGTGGGTGGGGGCAGGGGAGCGCGGCTATCTATGCGCCCGCTGCAACTCGGTGAAAACAAATGCATTTTTTAAATTATGATTTTTTAAATGCAAGTTATGGAACATTAAAGTACCGGTATTTCCAAACAGAAAATCATAATAGGCATTATGTAGCCTAATTCACCGATATGGATTACATGAGGACAGTAGCCTATGGCTGTAATTATTATGTAAAATGTTTGTCTGTCATGTTGAAAAACTATGTAGAATGTTTGAACATTGGATTTTCTGTGTGAGAGGGAGGGCACGCTATTTTTTTATTTATTATTACTTTATTATTTATTAACTTTTTTTTTCTTCTTCAGAAATTTTGCACCCCTCGAAATTTTGCGCCCGGAGGCACCGCCCACGCTACGCCTCTGCGTCAGTGCATCAATCAGGCATATTTTTTAAAGTCTAATTAAGTAGAAAGTAGCCATGCTAACATGCAAACGCGCTACATCAGCGTGTGTCAAATACAACACGATTTATCAATTTTTAATGACATTTGTTAGCATCTACATTTTTTATGAAAAGTCGAGGGGTTTAATACTAGAATTTGTTCCCAGTCAGAAGCCAAATATTCAGTGGTCCATGTAGTTTGAAGGTTTTCACCATTTTTCTGTGCGAGAGTACATTACTTTTTTTTAAATATACATTATTAAAGCCATTTCTAAATCATTTCTGTCCACCGACGAATAGTATGGGTCCCAAACATTATTTAATTCACTATTTTAAAAGGGTGAATGACAATTTTTTAAACCTGGCAGGCTGCTATGCTATCGATAGGCATGTGAGCTAGCTACGATGTCAACCCTGGCCTGAACAACACGCTGCCTGTGTGGGATATACTAGGCTATCTCCCTCCATAAAGCCTATTTTCTATTAACTTTTATCCATCTAACTATAAGCAAAGATTCTTATGCAAAGATGGGTCACAGCCATAGAGCTGCGATAGATGGCCAGGCGTCGACAGAAATAATCAGCGTTAAATTGGTTGAGATAATGTACTGCGGACAGGGTTGTGTGATTTGGGGAATTTTATTTAGCTAAGTTAACTAGGTGAGCTAACACTCATGATGCAAGTCACTAAGGTTACCGGTTGCTAACGTTATTATGCCTAACCTACAGAGCCCCTGGCCGTCTAAGGTGAGCCCAGCCCAGCCTTCCTCTGCTCCGGTCTGGTGTTTTTTTAGTTTTTATTTAAATGGCAGAAAATTCTGTTTCAACTGTTCAGACCTATCTGCCTGACTAATAAACCTGTTACATTTCAAGAAAACAATTGGTAATTTGTTTCAATGTAGCCATATAGTGACAAGAGAAACAAACAAACATGTGCGTGCGTGCACACATACGTGTGCATGTGCAGGCACATTATTGACAAATCTGGGGGACCCCCCAAGAGCCATTGGTCATTTCGTACACTGGATAGGATATCAACCAAAAGGCTGCTTTCAATTCTGACATTGTAGCCATTTGCATAGTTGTATTATTGTTGTTAAGAGTGCTTCTTTAAGGCTAAATAATATTTATACATAGCTGCCATTCTTACTTCTTTCCACAGTTTGTGGAATTTTCCCACAGTTAGGAGTATGTTTTCACTCTGAGCAGCTTCATACACACGGACATAGGTTGTGAATGCGTCCGCTAGGGGTGGAGAGATTAATAGGCTATCTGCACAATGAGAGTTTTCTATATCTTTACCCTCAGCAATCCTCCCTGGACTCAACTTTGATGACATACAGCTCCCATGGCAACAAGCACTGGGTATGTGTTGGCGGGGGACATGTTTGGGGGCTTACGTCACCACTCCAGCAACCAAAAAATTCACCTTTTCCCCCAAACTCTCTTTCCTGTGTAACTATCATAACATAAAACATCAAGCAGAAATTAATTGTTTCACGGTATTGTGGATAATCTGTTGACATTTCTTAAAGGCAGGAGCGGGGTGAGGGGGGTAAACTTATTGGAAAGGTCCATGTTATGGTTTTAACACAAACATTATAATAGTGGTCTTGTGAGCCACCTGTCATTCTGCAGTTTAATACGATATTAACTTACCAGCAGGTTGGGCTCTTGCAGGAACTGAGAGAGAGAGTGGGGGAAAGAGAGAGAGACAGAGAGAAAGGGTAGAGAGAGAGCAACAGAGAGAGAGAGTGTGTTTAGTTTTTTTAACTGAAAACATTTACTACACAGCTTTGGCCTGCCACTGAATCCATTAAAAGCTTCATAGAGAGGAAACAAAATAAATTGCTATAGATTAAATACAGCACACTGTGACACTGGGAGAGGTGGAGGGAGGAGTAGAGAGGGCTGCGCCTCCCTTTTGGCTGCTGTCAGGTGCTCCTGTTCCCTCCCACAGCCTGGAGAGGACTACAGGGCCTTGGACAGCAGCGGCCTCACCTACAGGCAGGCTCACCTGAGGCTAATGAGCAATCCACTCAGCTGTGAGCCATTGCCTTCGTTAGACCGTTATAAAAGCATAGCCTGCCATACCTGAGGGAGGGTTTTTGGGGCATGGAGGCGGAAGTGCAGGTTTGGTTACTGTTTCCCTCAATTGTCTGATTTTGGATTTTTACTGCTTTATTTTCGTAAATTGTTTAACAAGAGTAATAAATTGGCCGTTGGCCTATCAAACCCTAATTCTTTTGTTTGGTGTTTCATCCACTCACCACCTGGCATGGTGGCCACCCCTGCCACCTTGCTACCCACACATGTTAGTATCTGTGGTGGAAAGGTGAAGCGCGTCCCCAACATTCAAAAATGTAGATTTTAATTTTAGAATGGGCGTCACCATATCGACTCTGTCGCCGAGTTCAAGTTGGTACTCATCCACAAAATGCTGGCCTGCTGAGAGACATGGACATTCTGTATACGTTAGCCGCTATACACACATTTAATCCACAGCTCAGGTGGACTGACACTGAATTTGGAAAAGCTGCTGGGCATTTATTATAGATGTTAATTTCTTAAAGGTTTAGAGTTTGACAAGGTCTTCCAAATTGTCACTATAACAGAATTCATTGTGATAATGTGTCTAGGTCCACGGGATGTGGGAATATTCTGGAAATAACGTTAAATAGTCGGTGTGACTTAGGAGGAGTTTCAGTGAAGTTCTACACATGCAGATTCGTTTTTTCACCCCCTACCCTCCGTCTGTGTGATGCTGGAGTCCGAGGCTCTTCCTCCGGTGCCCCCATCCCAGCCACGCTCGATGCTCCCTGACCTAAAACAGAGCGGGCCATCGTTTGCACTGGGTTTTTCTAAAACTGAAAACATTTACTGCACAGACAGATATATATATTATGCTGAAATATATAGGCGATGGTTTAGATATATTTTGGAACAATCAAGTTGTTCACGCGCATAGACAGAAAGTGCTGAAAGTCAGGCTACATATTTCTTTCTGGTAAATGAGAAAAATCATAAAGATAAAACAATTGTTGTATTTTCCATACCTATATTTAATTACTTACGAGCATATGCCTCTTCCAAATCTTCCGCTTGATTGTTTAGGTCAATGGCTCTTAACACCTTGGCGGTGTGCTCAATGGCATGCTTTTCTCTGAACTTGTTAATTATCCTTCGTGCAATAGCCATCTTCGACTCATTTTCAATCAGACCAAAGCTGATTTCCGTCGTGCACTCAGCTTGTGCTTAAATTTCTCGAACTCATCGGCAGAGAGAGACTCTCCAGTGCATCAAGAATAAGATCATAGACAGTATTTTCCATACTGTACTAAAAGTTCAGCTGCTTTTCAGATCAAAGACGTTGTCAGTGTACACCTGCGGGAGAAAAAATACTTCAGGTGAAGTGACTCAACCCAGTGAAAATCACAGAGGTGGGACGGGCCCTTGGGTGGCTGCTCAGATGCAGGGGCGTGGCAATTGGGCTATAGTATATATTACTGACTGTGTTTGACATGAATTACTGATACAACCATGAACACTGCACTGCACTACTTTTCACTTCATTTCAACTTTGTTGCAAGTGCTTAATGTCATTAGACATCATCAAGAACTATAATATACGTTAGATTCCATAAAATAAATATTCCTGTTAGAATTTGGACAAAAATCGCTAAATTGCTCCATTGTCTTCACCACTGTTTACTTGTTCAACACTACACTTCAAAAATAATAATAATAATTACACTAACCCTTTCCTTCCCAGTGTTACAGGTATGGTACGCAGCTGCCTGCAATGATGTCTATTGCTGTATTACTGCACTGATCTCGTGCGTTAACTATGATTGTTCCTACCATGTATTAATGCACATCTTTTAAGTCGCTCTGGATAAGAGCGTCTGCTAAATGCTTAAAATGTAAATGTAGAAATGTTACAACAGTTCTGGGCCCTGTCCACTAACCCCAAAAAGACTAAAATACTAATATTTCAAAAAAAGGCCCAGATGTCAGGGAAACAAATAGAACTTCACCCTAGGAACAATTTAAATTAAGCAAACAACCAACTACCCATACCTAGGGTTGAAAATCAATTCCACTGGAAATTTCAACTTGGCCATTAAGGAACTGAAGGAGAAAGCAAGAAGGGCTTTCTATGCCATTAAAAATCTATTAATTTTGACATCCCAATTAGGATCTGGCTCAAAATATTCCAATCAGTCATTGAACCTATTGCACTGTATGGCAGAGAGGTGTGGGGTCCACTCACAAAACATGAATTTGGAAAATGGGACAAAAATCCAATTGAAACCCTGCATGCAGAGTTCTGTAAAAGCATCCTTCGGGTGCAGAGGAAAGCACCTAACAATGCATGCAGGGCAGAATTAGGCCAATATCTTTGATCGATTCACATTGAAAAAAGAGCCGTACAATTTTGGAAACCCCCACTCTTATCACTTTAAAGCCCCGAAAATCCAAGAAATGAACATTGAGAAGAGTCCCCTCAGCCAACTGGTCCTGAGGCTCAATACATTAACATCTACTAGCCCAACCTAATTATTAATAAACACAAATAAATATACATAACCCATTGTAATGAAATTACAAAAACCCCAAATAAACTTCAATGCTATTTGGCTGTAAACACACAGTACATCACAACAGACTATCTGACCACGGTGACTAATATCAATTAGGGGAAAAGACGGAATGTGCAAAATTGGCAGCACAATATGTAGCCACCTGCCACAAATGGAGGGACAAGGAATGACTGCTCATAGGTTGTAATGAGCTAATTAATGTCATATTGTGTGTTATGTGTAAAAATGTATACCTTTCTGTGTGTTATGTAAATCTGTTGATGTGTTATGTCTGTAACTGTAAATGTGTGCTTTGGCAATATGAGTAATTTTGTCATGCCAATAAAGGCATTTGAATTAGAATTAGAATTTGAGAGAGAGTGTGTGTGTGTGTGTGTGCAGGGTTGGGTTGTAACGGAATACATGTAACGGCGTTACGTAATCAGAATACAAAAATCAAGTAACTGTATTCAGCTCGCGTTACATTTGAAAAACGAGAAATCTGAATACAGTTACTTTAATAAACCTGAAGTGAATACATTTTGGATTACTTCTTGGAATTCTTGGTGGAAAGTTTTCCTTACAAACATTAATGAGCTGATATTCATTACTAAAGTTACAGCATGAAATTATCACGCCTACATGATTATCATCACACAGCTCACGAAAACTACAGCCGCCGCACAGAACCAAAAAACTGCGTTAAGAAAAATGCGTTTAAAAAAAAGCGCGCACCCACACTCAGACAAACATTGATAGGGACAAGATGGAAGAAAAGTCAGCTTTTAGTTTGTGGCGTTATCGACACAATTTCCAGTTTAAAGAAGTACATGGGAAAAATCTGTCGGTCCAGTGTACCTTGTGTCTTCCAGGAATAAAGATACTGTCGGCATCAAAGGACTCGACTTCGATCTTAAAAAGCACTTGGAGTAAGTCGACGTTAGCTAACCTTCAGTTTAATGAACACAGTTCTGCAGTAATTTCCTGTTACCTGACCTTAGCCTACGGTTTGAGGCATCGCATTAACTGCTCTGCTCATTTTATACTGCTTTCTTTATTGTTGAAACGATGACATTTTATTTTATTCTTTTTATTTTTCCCAGTTTTCTCCCAATTTGGTAGACAATTGTACTCTACTATACGTCAATTACGTTATGCACTGCCGAGCATTCGCCGCTACACAGCCCGCCAACACTGGCACTTTTCTAAGCCATATATATCCCTTACAAGTCGCTGTTATTCCAGTGCCAAAAAGTTTCAAAAGTTATTACATTGTTTCAGATGCCGTGTTTGAGTTATGCTCATGATGAGCCATCAAAACAGTAAAAGAACTTGCCTTTCAATATCCCTTTGCTTTTTATTATGATTAATTTTGAATCTGTCCATTCTAATTCCATAACATGTTAATGACGACGACTACAACAAAAAATGCAGATACAATGTTGCATATATTTAGCTAAATTGACATCTCAAATGTATTAGTATTTATTATTAAATGAACAGAAGCTGACCTGACCTCAACACAGTGGAAAGTTGAACATGACATCCTTTTTCAAAGTGTAATGCATAATAACTATTTTAATGTATTACTGATCAAATAAAAAAGTGAACATGGCGTGTGCAAAAGTTTGAGCACCCTTTTAGTACTAAGTAGCACCACCTTTGGCTATATAACAGCTTCCCAATGTCTCCTGTACCCCAAAACATACCCATCTGTGATGGAAAAAGTAAGTAATCCAAAAGTATTCTAAAAGTAATCTGATTACGTTACTTTTTTGAGACATGTAACTGTATTGGTATCGGATTACTTTCAGAGCCGTGTAATCAGTATTCAGGAACTAATTACATTTACAAAGTAACCCTCCCAACCCTGTGTGTGTGTGTGTGTGTGTGTGTGTGAGAGAGAGAGAGGGAGAGAGAGAGAGAGAGAGAGAGAGAGAGAGAGAGAGAGAGAGAGAGAGAGAGAGAGAGAGAGAGAGAGAGAGAGAGAGAGAGAGAGAGAGAGAGAGAGAGAGAGAGAGCACCTGCTCACAATCTGCAGCACCTGGTCTCACTCTTTATGACTCTGAAATTAGAGAGAGAGAGAGAGAGAGAGAGAGAGAGAGAGAGAGAGAGAGAGAGAGAGAGAGACATTAACACTGTACTGAGAGGTTTAACACAGTACATACACACTGACTGGATTAGACTACTAATACTGTTAGTACTGTTACTGCTCACGAGATGAGTTTGCACACTTGCCTGTGTATGTGCCACATCAGTTTCAGATCTTTGGCCGCATTCGCGCACGTATGAAACGCAAAGGGAAAATGGCTGCTTCCTCCACTAAACCGGCTTCCTGTTTTAGATTTTTCTCCTTTCTCTCACGTCCACAACTTCCCTGTTTCAAGTTCAGCCTCTTCTCAATGTTGAACTATCACTGAAAACAAAAAAAGTGAAAACTGTTTAAAAAAAGAAGTGAACTAAAGTTACACACAGCACCGGCGAGGTGGGGAGGTGTGCGTTTAGATGAACGCTGCTTCCGTGTGGCGCTGAGGTTGTTCTGCATTTAAAACAGCGTTAACACCACAGATACTCCGCAGTGTTAATGAGTCTACTTTCAGTTCTCAAAAGCACAGAGCCATCCTTCCGCATGCAGCGGGGGCGGGTGGGGGAGGGGCAAACCTACGAGGCCCTACCGCACTGCCTTCCTGTGTTATTACCAGGGGAGCACTGGCAAAATGCCAGTACGCACAGAAGATCAAAAACCACTTCTGTGACACCAACGACACCAGACGCATGTGGCAGGGCATTCAAGCTCTGACGGATTACAAGCCCAACCCACTGGCCATCCACAGTGACGCCGACCTCCCTGATACACTGAACAACTTCTTTGGACGGTTTGAGGCCTCAAACCACACACCAGCACACAAAACCATCCCCCCCGCCGGAGAGCAGCCGCTCCAACTGGACCCTGCTGACGTGAGGAAAACCCTATCCAGGGTCAACCCGCGGAGAGCCTCAGGTCCGGATAACATCCCGGGGCGTGTGCTTAGAGACTGCGCCGACCAGCTGGCGGAAGTCCTCACAGACATTTTCAACCTCTCCCTAAGCCAGGCGGTCATCCCATCAGGCTTCAAAAAGACCACTATCATCCCTGTGCCGAAGACGGCGTCTGTGAACCGCCTCAACGACTACCGCCCGTGGCACTGACCCCCATCATGATGAAGTGCTTCGAGAGGCTGGTCATGAAGCACATCAAAGAGGCCCTCCTGCTTCACTAGACCCTCTTCAATTTGCATATCGCCCCAACCGCTCCACTGAAGATGCCATCACCTACGCCCTACATGCCGCCCTGACCCACCTGGACAGACCCGGTACCTACGCCAGAATGCTGTTCATAGACTTCAGCTCAGCTTTCAATACAATCATCCCCCCAGCAGCTGATAGGGAAGCTCCTCCAGCTGGGCCTCGACACCGCCCTCTGCAACTGGATACTGGACTTCCTGACAGAGAGGCCGCAGGCAGTACGTATCGGCAGCAGAACATCAAGCAGCATCACACTGAGCACAGGTGCCCCGCAGGGCTGTGTGCTCTCCCGCTGCTGTTCACGCTGCTCACTCACGACTGCTCCGCCAAGTTTGGATCCAACCACATCATCAAGTATGCAGATGACACAACAGTAGTTGGCCTCATCAGCAACAATGATGAGGAGGCGTACAGAGAGGAGGTGAAGCAGCTGGCAACCTGGTGCAACGACAACAACCTGGCTCTCAACGTCGACAAGACCAAGGAGCTGGTGGTGGACTTCAGAAGAGCACCAGCTGACCACCCCCACTGCTCATCAACAACACCGCGTGGAGAGAGTCGAGAGCACCAAGTTCCTCGGCGTGCACATCTCGAACAACCTCAGCTGGTCTCTCAACACGAAGACCATAGCCAAGAAGGCACGGCAACGCCTCTACTTCCTCTGCGCAGGCTGAGAGACGCCAGAATGCCACGGCCCATCCTCACAACGTTCTACAGAGGGGCTGTGGAGAGCATTCTCACCAGCACCATCACAGTGTGGGAGGGAACTGCACGGAGGCTGAACGAGACTCCTGCAGCGCACAGTGAGTACAGCCGAGAAGATCACAGGTGCCCCTCTCCACTCCATCCGGGACATCTACACACGAAGCGCTGCAGAAGTAGAGCCAATGGCATCATAAAGACACCACCCACCCAGCGCACGGACTGTTCGAGAGGTTACGGTCGGGCAGGCGGTACCGCAGCCTCGCGACAAAGAAACAGACCACCAGATTCCACGACAGCTACTTTCCCCAAGCTGTCAGACTACTGAACGGACATTAAACTGGAACATAAACACTGCCTCCAGCCCTGCGCCATGGGCTGAACTGCACTATAATACCACAATGTACCTCAAATTAGCCGTAAATGTTGCACTGTTAAGTCGTAAATGTTGCACTGTCCTAACTGGTGTGGAATTGTTGCACTGTTGAGAACAGTCACGCTGCTACTAGTGCCGTTTCTGTTCTTTGCACTACAAAACAATACATGCCTGCACCTTATTGTTACCTAAATGTGTTTCTGTTGCACTTTATAATGTTACTGCACTTTATAAAATGTACCTCAATGTGACCTAAATGTTGTGTCTAACCCAAACCTACGTGTTTTTGTGTATGAAATTGGATTGTGTGAGGATCCCCTTTGGATTGACTACGGACTGGATTACGGAATTGACCTGGATTACCGAACTGGATTTTGGACATTGACAACAAGTAGGATTTCGGACTTTGTGTGTTTGTATTCCCCTGAAGACCCCACCCTTTGTTTTGTGTTTGTCAAGAGATTATTTAATAAATTATCATTTTGCTTATATTACTGCCTCCTCCGTGTTCTTAAACTTGCCTACGCCCTCTGCAAGGTCCGTGTGTGTCGCCCAACACTTGGGGACACCACATATGGTGGAGAATGCGGGCAGAGGGCATCACATATAGGCAAGAGGAGGTAGTGCACTGTGAGCAGGGTTTTTGGTTTTTGCAACGAACTCCAAGATGGAAGAGGACGAGATGCAGAGACTGAAGAGACGGGCGGCCATGGTGGAGGACCGATGGCGTGTCACCCTCCGGGAGGTCCAACAACTGAAAGGTGCCCAGACTGAGCTATACAGGATGAAGGTGGAGTTGGGGACCTCAGGAGGAGCGGAGCCCAGAGGGATGGGACAGTCAGTTTGCCAGAGGAGGCGGAGCGAAGGGGTCTGGCTGGGGTGTAGGGTGTGATGTAAATGTGAATGTAACTGGTATTTACACTTTATACATCTATCAAACTGGGTATTTACATTTTATACATCTATCAAACTGGGTATTTACACTTTATACATCTATCAAACTGGGTATTTACACTTTATACATCTATCAAACTGGGTATTTACACTTTATACATCTATCAAACTGGGTATTTACACTTTATACATCTATCAAACTGGGTATTTACACATCTATCAAACTGGGTATTTACACTTTATACATCTATCAAACTGGGTATTTACACAGCACAAATATGACCATTTGTATATAAAAAATAAAAACAAAAGAATAAAAAAAGAAAGAAAAGAATGGAGTGTGTAAATACTTGTGGCTCTTACCTCTGTTTTAACCCTGTGTGGGTTTCTGGACCAAGCGGTGAAAAAAAGACCATAGAATGGAGACTTTACATTTCCTCCTCTATCCTTTTACACCGGCTAGATATGGCAGGACTCGGAACACCGCCCCCTGGTGGAATCGTAGCTGTTGTGTGAGAGAATAATCAACTTGTTTAAAATATGTCAAAACAAATGGTGTGGAATAAAGTGCAATTTTCTGTTTGAGGTGCAACTCTCGCTCCAAACTCTTGTTGTATAAATAGCTTGATCAGTCATTGCTGGGAGATACGGCGGAAGAGAGAGAGAGAGAGAGAAAAGAAAGAGAGAGAGAGGGGGAGGGAGAGATGGAGAGAGGGAGAGAGAGGAAGAGAGAGAGGGGAGGGAGAGAGAGAGAGGGAGATGGAGAGACAGAGAGAGAGAGAGAGAGAGGGGAGGGGGAGGGAGAGAGAGACAGAGAGGGAGAGAGGAAGAGAGAGAGAGAGATGGAGAGGGGGAGGGAGAGAGAGGGAGAGGGAGAGAGAGAGAAAGAGGGACGGAGAGAGAGAGAGGGAGAAGGAGAGGGAAAAGCAGAGACAGGGAGGGAGAGAGAGATGGAGAGGGGGAGGGAGAGAGAGGAGAGGGAGAGAGAGGGAAAGAGGGACGGAGAGAGAGACAGGAGGGAGAGAGAGAGAGGCACGAGGTGAGCTTCTGCAGCAGAAAAACTGGAAATTAGGACAACGCATTGAGTTTTTTTAAACGACAGGCGCCAACGGTCACGAACAAAGCACCACTGACGTGCGACCGGTGGACAGTTTTACACGCGTCACGAGCAGAACCCTTCAGGAGGGGTTTTAGAGCCTAACATGGGCATCAACCCTTCAGGAGGGAACACATTCCGCAGAGACTGGGTCCTGTGAA
>JAINUG010001511.1:10000-21537 GCA_029706075.1 Aldrovandia affinis | reverse complement strand
AATGCCTAAGCCTAATACAATACATAAACAAGTAGACGTGTAAACTAAGTGACTATGTCCCTAAATTAACAAAACCGGACTACGGGAGAGGTGCACCCTGAAGAGGTGAGTCTTCAGTCGGCGCTTGAAGGTGGCCAGGGTCTCAGCTGTTCTGACTTCCACCGGAAGGTCATTCCACCATCGTGGAGCCAGGACCGACAGGAGACGTGACCGGGAAGCGCAGGTGCGAGGGGGGAGGTGCTAGGCGTCCTGAGGTAGCAGAACGGAGAGGTCTGGCAGGTGTGTAGGGTTTGAAGATCTTGGTGAGGTATGTTGGGGCTGATCCCTTGACTGCCTGGTATGCTAGGACCAATGTCTTGAATTTGATGCGAGCTATAACAGGCAGCCAGTGGAGGGTAGTGAGCAGGGGGTGACATGGGAGTGTCGAGGAAGGTTGTAGATCAGACGGGCCGCAGCGTTCTGGATGAGTTGCAGGGGTCTGATGGCAGATGCGGGAAGGCCAGCCAGGAGCGAGTTGCAGTAGTCCAAGCGGGACAGTACCATTGCTTGGACCAGGAGCTGGGTAGAGTACGTGGTAAGGAAGGGACGGATCCTCCTGATGTTATACAGGAAGAATCTGCACGCCCGCTTACCGCTGCAATGTTCATTGATAGGGACAGCCTGTTGTCCATCACCACACCGAGATTCTTCAAGCAGGGTGATGATGTCACCAGGGTGTCACCTAGAGAAATGGAGAAATCAAGGTGGGGAGAGTTTAGGGCAGGAATGAAGATTAGCTCTGTTTTACCTGGGTTGAGCTTTAGGTGGTGACTGTCCATCCAGCTCTGAATGTCCCCAGGCAAGCAGCGATGCGGGTAGAGACCTGAGTGTCTGATGGGGAGAAGGAGAGAAAGAGTTGAGTGTCATCAGCATAACAATGGTAAGATAAGCCGTGGGCAGAGATTACAGAGCCAAGGGAGCCGGGTGTACAGGGAGAAGAGAAGGGGACCGAGGACTGAGCCCTGTGGAACCCCGGTGGGGAGGGAGCAAGGCGGTGATACTTTACCAGCCCAGGCAACCTGGAAGGAGCGACCGGAGAGGTAGGACTCGATCCAGGCGAGGGCTGTACCGCAGATCCCTGTTGCTGCCAGGGAGGACAGGAGGATGGAGTGCTCCACAGTGTCGAAGGCAGCTGAGAGATCAAGCAGGATCAGGATGGAGGAGAGGGAGGCGGCTCGTGCGGTGTGAAGAGCTTCATTGACCGAGAGGAGAGCGGTTTCTGTTGAGTGGCCAGGTCTGAAGCCGGACTGGTAGGGGTCCAGCAGGTTATTTTCTGTAAGGAAAGCAGAGAGTTGGTGAGATACCGCTCTTTCGAGGGTTTTAGACAGGAAGGGGAGGAGGGATACTGGGCGATAATTCTGGAAACTACAGATAACTAACAGATCAGTCAAACTAACGCGGTAAACTCTAGCAAACCGAAAAATACTAAACACGCCAGAAGTAAACAAACAGCGGATCAATTCAGAACACAGGCAAACACTTTCTGGTTCCTTGACAAGCTGGATCCACTTTATACCTTCGCTCTGACAGAGGTAAAAGAGATCACAGACAGGTGGACACAATAACGTGGTAATTGCACGGATTAGTCTTTACAATTCGCTGCAATCAAAGTAACGATGACTCAAAATTAAGAACAACACGGCTAATCAAGATCCGTAATAGCAAAATAAGTACAAAGTAGACTACGCAAAGTTTACGAAACTACAGATAACTAACAGATCAGTCAAACTAACGCGGTAAACTCTAGCAAACCGAAAAATACTAAACACGCCAGAAGTAAACAAACAGCGGATCAATTCAGAACACAGGCAAACACTTTCTGGTTCCTTGACAAGCTGGATCCACTTTATACCTTCGCTCTGACAGAGGTAAAAAGAGATCACAGACAGGTGGACACAATAACGTGGTAATTGCACGGATTAGTCTTTACAATTCGCTGCAATCAAAGTAACGATGACTCAAAATTAAGAACAACACGGCTAATCAAGATCCGTAATAGCAAAATAAGTACAAAGTAGACTACGCAAAGTTTACGAAACTACAGATAACTAACAGATCAGTCAAACTAACGCGGTAAACTCTAGCAAACCGAAAAATACTAAACACGCCAGAAGTAAACAAACAGCGGATCAATTCAGAACACAGGCAAACACTTTCTGGTTCCTTGACAAGCTGGATCCACTTTATACCTTCGCTCTGACAGAGGTAAAAAGAGATCACAGACAGGTGGACACAATAACGTGGTAATTGCACGGATTAGTCTTTACAATTCGCTGCAATCAAAGTAACGATGACTCAAAATTAAGAACAACACGGCTAATCAAGATCCGTAATAGCAAAATAAGTACAAAGTAGACTACGCAAAGTTTACGAAACTACAGATAACTAACAGATCAGTCAAACTAACGCGGTAAACTCTAGCAAACCGAAAAATACTAAACACGCCAGAAGCAAACAAACAGCGGATCAATTCAGAACACAGGCAAACACTTTCTGGTTCTTGACAAGCTGGATCCACTTTATACCTTCGCTCTGACAGAGGTAAAAAGAGATCACAGACAGGTGGACACAATAACGTGGTAATTGCACGGATTAGTCTTTACAATTCGCTGCAATCAAAGTAACGATGACTCAAAATGAAGAACAACACGGCTAATCAAGATCCGTAATAGCAAAATAAGTACAAAGTAGACTACGCAAAGTTTACGAAACTACAGATAACTAACAGATCAGTCAAACTAACGCGGTAAACTCTAGCAAACCGAAAAATACTAAACACGCCAGAAGTAAACAAACAGCGGATCAATTCAGAACACAGGCAAACACTTTCTGGTTCCTTGACAAGCTGGATCCACTTTATACCTTCGCTCTGACAGAGGTAAAAAGAGATCACAGACAGGTGGACACAATAACGTGGTAATTGCACGGATTAGTCTTTACAATTACTCATCATTCTTTTATTTTGACAGTTATAAAAACCTGTATATACTATATACATACATAATAATTAAATAAAACAATTAAAGAAAATATCTCATGTTGCTAATGACACTGTCTTGAATTGTCAAAAACGCACAAAAAGGCATGAAAATATAAGGCATAAGCCAATGGAGACATTCGTCCAAAAATGCCCCACCCCCCAAAAAAAAAAGACAAATAAAAAAAAAATTAGGAGCATTGTTTCATATGTTTTCAAATAATGTCCCATAAGCTCAGTTATTAGGGGAGTTTATACCTTCAGTGGTCAAGAAACTGAGACCATTTTTGAGCAGGATGGTGAGTTACTGACACACCTTTGGTCTGCATGATTATAATACAATATTAAAAAGGTCTAAGATGTGCCATCCCTCACTCACAGTAAACATACACACACTGACAGTGTATCACACTCACAGTTAACACACACACACTGACAGTGTATCACACTCACAGTTAACACACACACACTGACAGTGTACCACACTCACAGTAAACACACACACACACACACAGACAGTATATCACACTCACAGTAAACACACACTGGCACTGTATCACACTCACAGTGAACACACACACACACACACACATACACACAAACTGACAGTGTACCATACTCACAGAGGACACAATAGACTGTGGCTGCAGTCAATAAGAGAGCACACAGGAGCCATGGACACACTGCAGCCAGTCTGTAGGGGCGTGAGTTAACTTCCGTAGCCCTGTGACCGGCAGGGACAAAGGCGAGGTATCGTCTCGCCAGGCCGTCCACCGTAACTCCAGAGCCACTCCTGTGCGCGGTGAACTTCCTGTCGGCTTCCCCCCCCCCCCTGTGGCGGACAGCCAATCCCCCCGGTGGCACTCCCAGCCAGAACCGACTCTGGTGCAAAAAGGTTTTTTTTGACAGAGATATTTTTGAAGACCGGTTGTTGAAATTAAAAAGTGAAAAGCCAATGGCATCTCAGTCAGTCGACGGATGCAAACTGCAGCGTTTCGTTTTCTCCAACGCACACCATTGTGCACGACTCGGCCCGCAGTGCAATGGCAGAAGCTTCACCACGCGGTGGAAGTGAAAGAGCTCTTTTGGCACGGTGCTGATAAATCCTTCTTCTGCCAGGAAGAAAGGGTGGCACCCTCCGCACCTTTACAATGTGAGGACTGTGTTAGAGACTCATCGGGAGTGGGGTGGGAGGGGGTTTCTCTGAGAATTTATGCTCTCAAGCCCTACAAGAAAGGAGCTGCTAGCAAAGAGTTCTCCCCTCTTGTTGGTCCAGCGGAGTTTCTCCTGGTTTGGGGGCGGATGCAGTAAGTAGGTCATGCTTTGTAGCGTTGCTATTCCCTGCGGGTGCTGCATTAATCCTTAATGCACATTAACCCCCCCTGCCCTGGGGGCCATGGAGACTTCAGACCCCTTTTACCACTAAACGCATGATGCGGCACGGTGGTGCAGTGGATAGTGCTGTCGCCTCACAGCAAGAAGGTCCTGGGTTCGAATCCCGGCCGGGGGCCTTTCTGTGTGGAGTTTGCATGTTCTCCCTGTGTCCGCGTGGGTTTCCTCCGGGTACTCTGGTTTCCTCCCACAGGCCAAAGACATGCACGTTAGGCTAACTGGAGAGTCTAAATTGCCCTGTAGGTGTGAGTGTGTGAGTGAATGGTGTATGTACCCAGGTATGTACCCAGGCCGCCATTGTAAATAAGAACTTGTTAAATAAACCTGTCAACACACAGCACAGTGATTACAGCACGTTAGGAAATCGTACCAGGTTGGCTCACTATAGCCCTTTCCCACTGTAGAGCTGAACCAGGCTGCCTCATTAGAGCCCTTTCCCACTGTAGAGCTGAACCAGGCTGCGTCATTAGAGCCCTTTCCCACTGCAGAGCTGAACCAGGCTGGCTCATTATAGCCCTTTCCCACTGTAGAGCTGAACCAGGCTGCCTCATTAGAGCCCTTTACCACTGTAGAGCTGAACCAGGCTGGCTCATTAGAGCCCTTTCCCACTGTAGAGCTGAACCAGGCTGCCTCATTATAGCCCTTTCCCACTGTAGAGCTGAACCAGGCTGCCTCATTAGAGCCCTTTCCACTGTAGAGCTGAACCAGGCTGCCTCATTAGAGTCCTTTCCCACTGTAGAGCTGAACCAGGCTGGCTCATTAGAGCCCTTTCCCACTGTAGAGCTGAACCAGGCTGGCTCATTAGAGCCCTTTCCCACTGTAGAGCTGAACCAGGCTGGCTCATTAGAGCCCTTTCCCACTGTAGAGCTGAACCAGACTGCCTCATTAGAGCCCTTTCCCACTGTAGAGCTGAACCAGGCTGGCTCATTATAGCTCTTTCCCACTGTAGAGCTGAACCAGGCTGGCTCATTAGAGCACTTTCCCACTGTAGAGCTGAACCAGGCTGCCTCATTATAGCCCTTTCCCACTGCAGAGCTGAACCAGGCTGCCTCATTAGAGCCCTTTCCCACTGTAGAGCTGAACCAGGCTGGCTCATTATAGCTCTTTCCCACTGTAGAGCTGAACCAGGCTGGCTCATTAGAGCCCTTTCCCACTGTAGAGCTGAACCAGGCTGGCTCATTAGAGCCCTTTCCCACTGTAGAGCTGAACCAGGCTGCCTCATTAGAGCCCTTTCCCACTGTAGAGCTAAACCAGGCTGGCTCATTAGAGCCCTTTCCCACTTTAGAGCTGAACCAGGCTGGCTCATTAGAGCCCTTTCCCACTGTAGAGCTGAACCAGGCTGGCTCATTAGAGCCCTTTCCCACTGTAGAGCTGAACCAGGCTGCCTCATTAGAGCCCTTTCCCACTGTAGAGCTGAACCAGGCTGGCTCATTATAGCCCTTATAGCAAGCAATTAGGCTTTGGAAACAAGGCCTGCGGACTGTTTAGTCAATCAATGACTTAACCTAAGCACTTAAATTCTGATCACACTGAAAACCAGCAGCAACAAGACCCTGCAGGGTTTGAGTTTGAGACTGCTGGGTTAGAGTCATTGTGAAATAACATTAATGGTCTGACCCCCACTCCACACCCAGCCTCCTCCACCCCCCCCGCCCCCGGGCTCTGAGGTGACTCAGAGATATAGACCCAGTGAACTGAAGTGACAGCTGGAACTTTTTAGACTTTTAGTAAAAAAAAACAAATCAAACTGCATTTTAAGTCTTTCCGTTGGTGGAAAACATTTACATTCACGGTGAGCGATTGCCTTTCCGGAAACATTTATAGAAGTGATCAATACTACAGAAAAAACATCCGTTCCGCGCTCAGGGCCTATAACACATACAGCATCAGAGCTGCTCTCCAAATCCTTCCTTGCGTTTGTTAAGCCTTGTGTTGTCTTCAGGGTCAAAAAATACCCTTTTCTGAGTTTAACAGCGTTAGTGAAAACCCCCTAAATTACTTTTTTCCAGCATGAAATGTGATGACTTCTCCTGGCGTAACCCTAGTAGCCAATTATACCCTCTCCTCATGTCAGTTATCCCCTCTCCTCATGTCAGTTATCCCCTCTCCTCATGTCAGTTATCCCCTCTCCTCATGTCAATATCCCCTCTCCTCATGTCAGTTATACCCTCCCTCATGTCATTATACCCTCTCCTCATGTCAGTTATCCCCTCTCCTCATGTCAATTATCCCCTCTCCTTATGTCAGTTATCCCCTCTCCTCATGTCAGTTATCCCCTCTCCTCATGTCAATTATCCCCTCTCCTCATGTCAGTTATACCCTCCCTCATATCAGTTATCCCCTCTCCTCATGTCAATTATCCCCTCTCCTCATGTCAGTTATACCCTCCCTCATATCAGTTATCCCCTCTCCTCATGTCAGTTATCCCCTCTCCTCATGTCAGTTATACCCTCTCCTCATGTCAGTTATCCCCTCCTCATGTCAGTTATCCCCTCTCCTCATGTCAGTTATACCCTCTCCTCATGTCAGTTATCCCCTCCCTCGTGTCAGTTATACCCTCCCTCATGTCAATTATACCCTCCCTCATGTCAGTTATCCCCTCCCTCGTGTCAGTTATCCCCTCTCCTCATGTCAGTTATCCCCTCCCTCGTATGAGAGGTCGCTGCCGTAGCCCTGAGTCCGGTAGTGAGCGATGCACCACCTCCTCCGAGCCGGCACTCACCGTAACACACAGGACCACTCTCATATGCAGCGAGCTCGTATCGGCTCCCCCCCCCCCCCCCTGGGGCGGACAGACAGACAATTGCCAGCCCCTAGTGGCACTTCCGGGCAGAGCCAAATTGGCGCTGGAATCGAACCCTGGCCGCCGTGGGCAGCATCGGACATTCTTACCGCCACACCACCAGCGAGGCCCCTCTCTGTTTTTACACAACTCTGGAATCCTGCCAATGCCTCGTCATCACATGACAGCAAAATAACATCAGGACACACACATACTCACACACATACATATATACACACAAACACACACACACACTCTACACATATACACACACGCACACATATACACATACACACACTCACACACATACATATATACACACACACACACATACACACACACACACACACTCTCACACACATATATATACACACACACTCACACACATACATATATACACACACACACACTCACACACATACATATACACACACTCACACACATACATATATACACACACACACACACACACATCACACACATACATATATACACACACACACACACTCACACACATACATATATACACACACACACACACACTCTACACATATACACACACACACACACACTCACACACACTATATACACACACATACATATATACACATACACACACACACACATATATATCACGCACACACGCATGCACGTCACATGACAGCGAAATAACATCAGGACACATCGGTAACACCAGGACAGAGCTCCTCAAACGAGACAGACACAAACTGGGTGGAAGAGTTATTAGGGCTATAAACGATGTTTGCAGTTCCAGGAAAACACTTCTGTCCACAGACTCAAATCAAAACAAATGCTTGTCACTTCACTTCAACATTATTTTTTTTCCCAATTACTGTGGCAGATTCCCTTTTCTACAGGAAGGTGCTACTGTTTTATTCTCAACACACAAACACAGTTTGGAAAGTTCGGAAATCATCAAAGTTAACTTGCCCAATTGAAGCCTTTCCCAGTGGACTGAGCGAGTTTTGATAAACTATATTTTTCAAGGTGTGTAATATTTTTCTGATAAATGGTTAGATATTTGCAGTTTTACTTTTGCACTATTATTCTTAGGGATTTAAGTATTAAAACCGGATTTTTAATGCAAAAAAAAAAAATCCACCAATTTAAAATAAACAAAAATATTGATTTTTTCAACATTGGTCAAAGTGGACTGAGTGAGTTTTGTAAAAGCAGAAAAGCAGGTGTAAGTTTAAAGCCTTTAAGTTAAAGTCAGATATTTAGTGAATCCAAACTTGGCGGATTTGTCAAACATTTCCACAACAGTAGCATGATGCAGAGAGTAAGAAAGAACATAAATAATATAGAATTATGTTTTCTTTTCCAGAAAACTTGTTCAGACATGAAACACTACACGCGTAATGCTGATTAAAATGTTCCCGTTACGGATTTTCATATCTCCTCATAGAATGTTTTCAAGTGAGGAGAGATGGGTCAATTTAACCACCAAACATAAACTGTACTGTTGTGCTGTTGTTATCGTGTGTTTAAAACGCTTCTTTACTCAATGTGAAAGAGTAGGATGATTCTGGTGACAGAGGAAGATGATTCTGATGAAAGAGGGAGAAGATTCTGCTGAAAGAGGAAGTGTGTTCTGCTGAAAGAGGAAGTGTGTTCTGCTGAAAGAGGAAGTGTGTTCTGCTGAAAGAGGAAGTGTGTTCTGCTTCAAGCTCAATGTGAAAGAGAGAGAGAACCAGGTTTTACCGCCTCAAGTGACCTGAGGGAAAACGATCCTCTTACCTCGAGTGACCTGTTTCTGTTTCTTAATAAAGTCTGAGTTAGCTCAGAGAAGCTTTGTGATTTTGGCATGGTCTGATATTTATCTCAATTTCATCGACTTTGCCAGTGCTCAAATCGGAAAGTGGCGATTCTAAGGTTTCTGTCAATGTTTTTGCCGCATGTGTATGATAAAATATCGTGAAGTTAGAAATAGTAATATACTTGGGATCGTCGGCAATCCCGTCGACCTCAGGGGGTTAATAAAGGCTGAGTCCCGCCCACAAGAGCGTTCTGATTGGACCGTGCACCACTAGGAGGCGGGGCTTTGCTCCAACCTGACTACGGAGCGTTCCCTTACCAGAATGGAACACTCCCCTTTGGGTCTTCCCTGGAGGGCCTAAGGAACAGTTGTAACTTCCCCCCCCTCCCCCTTTCCTGTACCCCCCACACACGAGACAGACACTAAACCGCTCAGATAAAACCCTGTTGAGGAGGATGGGGGAGTTGGGGGAAGGGAGGCAGGTCCTGGGATAATTGCATGTAGTTGTGAATAGTGAATGTGAATAGTGAATGTGAATAGTAGTTGTGAATAACGCCCTGTGTGTAAATCTTCCTCTTCTCTTTTCAGGCTGAAGGCTCATAACCGTTTCTCTGTTTTAATGCTGGTGAAAGCGTCGAGGAGTTTGGTTTATATAGCTGTGGAAACAGAGGCCTGCGTGCTCAACACCCTTAACTGGAGCAAACGTGCACAATTCATGACCAGGGAGAGAGCTGCAGGAATGGTGGGAGGACTGGGAAGATGTTTCTTCTTCTGGTGACCTTTGACCCCTATAAATCATTTCTGCGTTGAAACTCGCAGGGATCCCTGCTCATCATTTCATTAACATATCACAAATACATAAATATATATATACATGCATTTTATTTGAGCTGATGCTAAGTTAGTATGGCCGCTATATGTTGTATATGCTATTTTGTATGTATTTAGCCAGGAAATAAATGATAACTTTTTTTTATTGTGAGTATTCACATCCCTGCTTATTTTTTGTAAAAATAAATCTGCATCAACATCCTACTTTTTTAAGCTCATCTCAATCTTAGGAACTGTATTGTGACCTCTCACACCTTCCTGTTTCACTGGGGTATAAAAATGTGGTAACAGTTTTACTGTTTTACTGTAGTATTCATTTTAAAGTCTCTTGTAAAGTGCTTGGAATGACACATTCTTATTTGTTTATTATTCCTAGTTTGGATTTTCCAAGCTGATTCAGATTATTAGCAGCCCTCTACACTCCTCCCTCCACCCCTCAAAGAGGAGGAGCAGCCCTCTCAACTCCTCCTCCACCCAAAGAGGAGGAGCAGCCCTCTCTACTCCTCCCCACCCCTCAAAGAGGAGGAGCACCCTCTCAACTCCTCCCTCCAAAGAGGAGGAGCAGCACTCTCCACTCCTCCCCTCCCCCTCCCGTACACACCACACACACCCGCCAACCACTGCAAAATTAAAATATCAAGGAAACGGGATAATCAAAACTGATTTAAATTGAAGTGCAGACTCCATCCAGCCTTTCAAGATGGTGTCAAGCACGTCTCCTGGTCCATTAAATGTGTGTCAGATCTGATAGAATTTTAATATAATCGCCCAAAATTAGTGACCTCGTAAGTGGACACTACCGCACACAATAAAGAGAAGGACTTCAGCAAAATAAAAAAATAAAGGTGCAAAGACCACTTGTGCCCTGTGGATGGGGGCATTGTCATCCTGGAAGAGACCTCTCCCATCAGGATAGAAATGCTTCACCACAGGATGAAGGTGATCACTCAGAATGGCTTTGGGTTTATTGGTGTTTACCTTGCCCTCTAAGGGGGTGGAGTGGACCCTAAACCATGCCAGAAAAATGCACCCCCACACCATAACAGAGCCACCAGAACCCTTCATTTACTCAAGTGTTTCATTGGTCTACCTTCCCACGCATACATTATCTCAGTCCAGAGCACGGTGGTCACTGCATGCCTTGTCATGTGACTGGTGGGTGAGGTCATGTCATGTGACTGGAGGGTGAGGTCATGTCATGTGACTGGTGGGTGAGGTCATGTCATGTGACCGGTGGGTGAGCTCATGTCATGTGACTGGTGGGTGAGGTCATGTCATGTGACTGGTGGGTGAGGTCATGTCATGTGACTGCTGGGTGAGCTCATGTCATGTGACTGGTGGGTGACATCATATTTAGCCTTGACCAATCCCACGCCTCCGTACAACAAAGCAAGCTTAAAGGGCTTTTTAACGAGCTGTATCCAACCGAACAACAATTAATCTCAAACTCACCTGGGACATCAAACGGAGTATGGAGTGTGACAGCTTCATTTAGCTGCTTGTTATTTACACACAGCTGGTGTGCATCTCTGTTTTGTTGTTGCCGTCATTAATTAATTTTTCTATTTTTTGCGTTTTCTGATTTCTTGTTAGGCGAGCCGCCTCGAACATTAAGCTGCAGACGAGGCCGTTCTCTTGCGGCGTTTGACTGTTTTTAAAATGAGACGACATGTTCAATTAATTAGAGTCTCCACAGATTCCGTGATTTACCCAAGCTAGAAGGAAAATGGAATAGC
>JAINUG010001511.1:0-7500 GCA_029706075.1 Aldrovandia affinis | reverse complement strand
GTAAACATTTCACTGAAGTAAAACCTAAAACATTTTGCCGCAGTCGTCTCTTGTCTCTTGTTATTTTTACAAGAGAATATTGAGGGAATATTGAGGGGAAAATTAGAAATCAGTTGGTTGACAGCATATTCCTTGATGCCGTTTAGTTTTCCTTTAAAATAAAGGAGTTATTGAAGGGAGTTTGTGAAGATTCACTGCATACCATCCATATGTCGTGGAAATTAAAACTCAGTAGGATCAGAGAGAATTTCTTTAAACAGTATTAAAGCTTTAATTACGAACAGCTGCACGGAGACCCGTGTCACCCAGGACAGCGAATCTCCCGCCTTCAAATTCAAATGGATATTTATATCCAACACAACGGAAGGGGAGGGAACAATCACAAGGGGGAAGTAACAGGGCATTAACTTACAGGTAATTGGAGCTATGGACCAACATGAAGATATAACAGGTTGTTAGAACAGCCCTCCAAGGGTCTTAAACCAATGGGAAGGAGGTTTCCTGCCGTGGAGGAAACGTCACAAAGGAACCGATGTTCCTTTGAAGTTGTGGTGTGAAAAGCCTGTCTCTGACCGGATCACTCCAAACTGCAGTGTCCCACTGAGTTAATTAGCGTCTCCATCTCCCGTGAATGTTCTAGCCTTACAACTCAATACAAAATGTCTTCCTCCACACATATAATATGATATGAATATAATATATTTGTAAAAATATCAACGGAAAGAGTTGATTATTATTCGTTTATCCAGTTTAATGTCGTCCCATCGTGTCCCCTATTGGGAGACCAGCTCCATCTTGTCCCATCAAGGGTACGGGTGGGGGTGGGGGGTGGGGGTGGGGGCGGTGTGGCGGTGTGATGAGGACCTCATCAGCGTAAGGCACGTTAGCTAGCTCTTGTTAGCTTCATGTGGTTAAGTCCGGTTTTTCACTAAAATAACATATCGACCAGACATGGACTTGTTCATGAATATGTTACATTTTAATTAAAAGTATTATGGCGTTTATACAGTTTGTTTAACCACCTGAATGAATGAGAATAACGGACAAGGTTTTCAGCATAAAATCACATAAAATGCCAAGGTATTGATTTAAAATTAAAAATGTGGCTAGAAGCCAAGGTATGGCGAGTGCCATACCTTGCTGGTCATTATACCAGCCTGCCTTAGAAGAGACCAGCTCACGCTCGTCAGCCACCAGCTTCACTTCCTCTCTGCAGTCCAGCGGAGCTGAGCTGAGCGCTGAATTGGATCTGTTAGATCGCATTAGCTGACACGACTGCTTCACTTCAGTATTTGTGCAGAGAAGCCTGACGAGGCTTCCCCCTTCAGCCTAATTGAAGATCGTCTGGAGAAAGAATATATAAAAGTCTAAGTCTAAGCTGTGGACTGCTGAAGTCTCTCTTTTAACCCAATCAAGGGCTTGAGCAAGAAGATACACTTCAGAAATCAGCAGCAGGGTCACATGTGTGTGTGTGTGTGTGTGTGAGCGTGTGTGTGTGTGTGTGTGTGTGTGTGTGTGTGTGTGTGTGTGTGCGCGTGTGTGTGTGTGTGTGTGTGTGTGTGTGTGTGTGTGTGTGTGTGTGTGTGTGTGTGTGCGTGTGTGTGTGTGTGTGTGTGTGTGAGCGTGTGTGTGTGTGTGTGTGTGTGTGTGTGTGCCGTGTGTGTGTGTGTGAGTGTGTGTGTGAGTGTGTGTGTGTGTGTGTGTGTGCGTGTGTGTGTGTGTGTGTGTGTGTGTGTGTGTGAGCGTGTGTGTGTTAGAAAAGTGTGTGCAGAGCGTGTGCTTAGCGTTAGAAAATGTCAATCCCTCCTTTCTGACGTGTTTAGTGTACATCTTAGGGCTGACCGTGCAGTGTAGTGTAGTGTAGTGTAATGGTTAGGGAGCTGGGCTTATAACTCAGTGTAGTGTAGAGCAGTGTAGTGTAATGGTTAGGGAGCTGGGCTTATAACTCAGTGTAGTGTAATGGTTAGGGAGCTGGGCTTATAACTCAGAGGTTGCAGATTCAATTCCCAGGTGGGGCACTGCAGTTGTACCCTTGAGCATGGTGCTTAACCTGAGTTGCTTCAGTAAAATATCCAGCTGTATAAATGGATTGTATGTACTCTGTGTAAATTGCTCTGTGTAAATCAAATCAAATCAAATCAAATCAAATCTATTTGTATAGCGCTTTTCACCTGGAATTGTCACAAAATGCTTAACAGAGGGTTTGAACCCAGGCCTGTGACTTCCCCCTGATGCTAAGACATTGGTGCCATTTGGTGCCCCAGTGGCCCCGAAAAAGTTCCTTGGTAGGGAGAAACCTCCTGGGAGGAAACCAGACTTTGAGGGGGAGATGTGATCCTCTTCTGAAGGAAGGGTGTGAGAGACCCAAAAAGTAGACCATATCATGGTCAGTCCAAGGTAGAGGGCTGAAAGACTTTGCCCACTCCTGTAAGAGTGTATATGTAATCTAAATGTACATCTTAATTGGACGACGTCATGTGCTCCTGGAAGTGAGAGCTGTGAATTGTTCTTTTTTGGCCAGAGTCAAGGAAAAACTTTAACTCTTACGCTGGAGAGCCACATCATGGACAGAGCGGAGAGTGGCCGGAGTCAAGAGCTCTCTCTTTCCCCTGATTACGCTGGAGAGCCCCGCAGAGCGGAGAGCGGAGCTCTCTTTTCCCTGGATCAGCAGTACGACAGGGGCTCAGAGGGATTACCACCGTCTCACCACTGAGTCCTCCACAGACCATAATACACAATTATAAATATGCCAGACGTTCGGATCTGCAGCCTCAAATCACGTTAATACGCGGGAGGCTCATAACCTCTCCTCACGCTGTATAAATATACAGTACCTTGTGGTTCTCTGTGGCTCAGTTGGTAGAGCATGGTTCTGTGTGGTTCAGTGGGTAGAGCATGGCGTTGGCAACGCTTAGGTTGTGGGTTCAATCCCCACTGGGGCCACATATACTGAAAATGTATGCATTCACTACTGTAAGTCGCTTTGTATAAAAGCGTCTGCTAAATGGCGTATATATATTTAAATATCACTCTTTTTTCATTGATATCTCGGGATAGAGGATTGTTCCGTTTCAGAACTTTACCCACACATCCTCGCTGGGGCTTTCTTGTGCTTTCGGGAATGACCTTGACCACCGTCGCCTCAAGGTCGTCTGTCTTTTAAAGCGGTCCGAATATGCAGTAGACACCCTCTGATACGAAGTGTACACAAACAGGCGCTGGACTCAATTGATCAGATTTTTGTACAGATAACGTTGTGTAAATAATACAAAACAAAGATTGTCAAACCGTGGAAGATTTATTGCGTTGTCGAATCAGTCGCACATCAAAGCGCTGTCACGGTTACGCCCAGTAGACACCACAATCCCTTTTATTATTATTGCAGATTGACAGCTTTTTCATGTTCATGCGTTAGATTGGACTGGATTGACAGACACGTTGGAATAATTCCACTTCACTGATCCTGAGGAAACATCCTTCTTTGATCCTTTAGGTCTCTGTCTTTTGTCTTGGCACTAGTAATTACATCTGTGTTGTAGTTCATCTCCGTTTGTGATTGGGGTGACAGGAAGGCCGTCTTTATTTCGCCCTCACACTGTTTCTGCCCCACTGCACGCACTGCACTTGCCCCAGGAACTCAAACTGCCCTGCATGACACACTACAGGTGTCACGTCTCGTGTTCGTGTTCCCGTAATTAAGTGTTTTAGTTTGTTCCATGTTTTCCTCGTTGTCCGGTCCGTGTTTTCACTTTCTTCCAGCGTTCTCTTTGTTTACCCGTGTGCTGTTTCCTCGTGTTCGTGCTTCCGTGTTCAGTTCTGTTTCAGTCTTGTTCCCAATCCTCCTGTTCGTGCTCCTCGTGGTTCCTGCCCTGCTCCTCTCTGTGTTCCCGGACTGATTCCCTGTTATCGACCTCCGCCTGCCCATTGACCACGCCTTGCCTGCCTCTGACACACCTGAAGCCTGGAACAAACTTTGCCTGTCCCCGACCACTCTTTGGATTCCTGTATTGCCCTGATTGCTCCTGTGTGACCATTGCCTGTTTATGCAATAAAGACATTATTGCATTTCTGGGTCCGCGCCTGGTTTTCCGACACCGTTCCTGACAACAGGCATGTCGTAGGAGGGCCAGTGACTGTCCATTCATAGAGTGGTATATAAATGCTCTATTTGTGCTGTCACACATGCAGCACCGGATCTTGACGCCAGGCCCTAGGCCCCACCTCCATTTTGGGCCCACCAACCCCCTTCTGGCATGGCATTCTGGGAGATGGAGTTCTTAGATTTAACGTTAGATTGTAGATATGATTTCATTTGTGTTGTTTATTTTTTATGACTACTACTACTACTAATAATAATAATAATAATAATAATAAGGATCCTGTGTGATGAACATATATTTATTAGGCGTGTAAGTGTAATATGAATTATGTCCAAAAAAATATATATATATATATATAAAAAATAATATCAATATTAATTTTTTCCTTAATCCAGGCCTTGTTGGCCTATGCAGGAGATTCGGCTCTGTCCATACAACATAGCATCAACAATCTTTTTTTTTATAGTTGATTTACATACTGCAGATTAAATCATAATAAAAAATATGTATGTGTTTGTGTCTATGTGTGTATGTGTGTGTGCACATGTAAGTGTGTGTGTGTGTGTGTGTGTGTGCGTGCGTGGAGTGGAGTCCCGCAGGGATTGGTGCTGAGACCTCTGCTTTTCCTTATTTACATAAATGATCTAGCAATAATATTGCTATCTGTTCCATTTGAAAAAGATTTGAGATATGTTAAAAGTATATCCTGATCTAAGCAGTGTGCTGTAGCAGTGAAAAAGGCCAACAGGATACTGGGATACATAACAAAAAGTATTGAGTATGAATCAAAGGAGGTTATATTGATGTTATATAATGCCTTTTTCAAACCTCACTTAGAGTACTGTGTGCAGTTCTGGGCACCAAATTACAAGAAAGATATAGAAGCTCTTGAAAAAGTTTAAAATGTGAAAACTGACTGACCTGTAATAAAAAAAATGGCACTTCTCCCAATTTAGTAGCCAATTATACCCTATTTATTTTGATTCGATGAGGCCGGCGATGATCCAGCACCTCCAAGACAGTACTTTGAACCACGACTGCAATAGGCAGCTCACATTCGCGAAGCACCAGTCAATGCGAGTGCGTTAACCGTTTACGCTATCCGGGAGGCCCTCTGCCCTGCAATTAAAAAAACAAACAACAAGAAAATATAATAATAATAATAATAATAATAATAATAATAATAATAATAATAATAATAATAATAATAATAATGATATTTTGATAATTCAATTTTCAATATAATTTATTTGATGTTCATTTTGTTCATATATGAAATTTACATATTTTTGTATGAACAACGGAATAACCTGCCAATTACCTGCCAAATGCCTGTAATATAATATAATGTAATATAATGTAATGTAATGTAATATAATGTCATGTAATGTAATGTAATAACAAATATAAATGCAAATGTAATGCTTTTAATGTCATGTAAGGCAGATACCTGAAGGCAGATAAATCAACATTCTTCCAGAAACAAAGAATAAAATAAATAAATGTCTCAGTGCAAAACAGAATCCATAAAGTCTGCATGCCCCGGCCCTAAACCACTGGAGTGATCTTCCACCTCTAGTTTGGGATAGATAAGGATCCTCTATTTTAAGGATGTGTTGGAATCGATGTGAATACCTGGGAAGACACTGCTCAAGATCGCCCTCTGGCCACAGACCGTATGGGACAGACTGCTGAATAACGTAGCCGCTCTGGAGCAACACAGAAACACACAACGTCAGAAGAGGAAGGAAAATATGAACGTTGCTCAAACTACATCAGGACCAACCTTTACCTTTACATTTACATTTTAAGCTTTAGCAGACGCAAAACCAGAGCCTCTCAGACAACTGCGGCCTCCAGGGCCTCCAGGGTGGTCTAGTGGCTACAACCACTACTGCCACCACGGTTCGGATTCCACCGGCCGCGCCAGAGTCGCCTGGCCGGGAGTGCCACCAGGGCGGCAACTGGCTGTCCACCCCAGGGAGGGGGAGGGAAGCCGATAGAGCTCGCTGCGCATAAGAGTGGCTCTGAGTACCGGAGTTACGGTCGACAGCTTACGGTGCTGTCTGGAGGAGACGACACTTCGCCTTTGTCATTGCCGGTCACAGCAAACTCCACAATACGAGGGGGGATTGACATGAAAAAGAGGGTGTAATTGGCTACTAAATTGGGAGAAAATGGGATAAATTCAGAAACAAATTCTTACAAAAAATAAATAATAATCTTGCCTCTCAAGGATTGGATTTCACAGCCACAGAAGACAGAGCCCCAAACTTGACTCCAAGGCCCAAGAATTTACGCTCTCACGAGACTGCGATGCCAACGACAACAGCGATGAGTTTGGGATACAAGCAATGCTTCACTTGTATACGTGTTTATTAAATCTGTCTCTCCTGGCTCTTTTAGTTGTAATTTACATCAAATATTTTTATATCTGGCATAAACAAGATTGTTCTCCCGGCTTAGTGTTTCGGGACCCATATTTACTTTCGTTTTGTTCTTTCTCTTTCCAGATGGTTAACTTGATGAATTGGATGCTGTTGAGAATAGCAAACAATATTCTCTTCTCCTGTCCTCTCGCTGCTCATGAAGAGGGCTTTCATTGCGATGCCCCCCAAACGCAGACTAACGCTCGCTGTGATCAGAGAGACACGTTATGATCCCTAAATTAGACGGAGCAAGTATGTCTTACCTTTGTAACCAATTATACCATCTATTTCTTCACTCCGCGAGCCCATCGCCCCCCCAAAGCCAATACCCTGTGATGATCCACGTAGACGGAACTCGCCTACCTGTCTTACAGGGATGCCCTTCTCACAGGGTCGCCTTTAAAAATAAAAAAATATTATTTTTGTAAAAAAAGACAAAAAAAAATTAATATATAAAATATATATATAAAGGAAAAAAATATATATATAAAAATATATATAATAAAATATAATTATATAATTAAATATAATTATATAATTTTTTATGTGTCTGCGTAATGTGGTCTCTGTGTGATGGATCTGGGGCGCGCAGGGCGGCCTGTAGGAGAGAGAGAGCGGAGCTGGGGCGCACAGGGCGGCACAGTGTTGTGCAGTGATGCAGTTTGAGCAGTGATGTGCAGTTTTGAGCTGTGATGTGCAGTTTTGAGCAGTGATGCGCAGTGATGTGCAGTTTGAACAGTGATGCGCAGTTTTGAGCAGTGTTGCACAGTGTTGAGCAGTGATGCAGTGTTGTGCAGTGATGTGCAGTGAGTGCAGTTTTGAGCTGTGATGCGCAGTTTTGATGATGCACAGTGTTGTGCAGTGATGCACAGTTTTGAGCAGTGATGCGCAGTGTTGAGCTGTGATGCGAGTGATGTGCAGTTTTGAGCAGTGATGCGCAGTTTTGAGCGTGTTGCACAGTGATGCATTTT
>JAINUG010001510.1:0-21542 GCA_029706075.1 Aldrovandia affinis | reverse complement strand
AAAAAATGTATATATAAAAAAAATTACAAAAAAATTTGACCAAAAAAATAATATAGATAAAATATATATATAAAGGAAAAATATATATATAAAAAATTACTAAAAAATTTGACAAAAATATATATAAAATATATATATAAAGGAAAATATATATATATATTTTAAAAAATCTACTAAAAAAATGTGACCAAAATAAATAAATATATAAAATATATATATAAAGGAAAAATTTGACAAAAAAAAAAAAATATATATATATAAAGGAAATATATATACATATTTGACAAAAATACAAAAAGGAGCAAGTCGGAAACATGCTAACTGGCCATCCATTCAATTCAATGGCAGCAATAGCATCGGCGTGACATTTTGTAATGTAGCGGCGAATCTAGCGGTTTAGTCAGTGTAAAGCATCGCTAGGTATTGGCTTTGACACGCCCCTCATTAACCAGGCCGTTTTCCGGTCCAAATCGGTCGGAAAAGTAGTTTAAAACAAGTCGGAAACATGCTAACTGGCTATCCATTCAATTCAATAGCAGCGATAGCAGCTGCGTGACATTTTCTAATGTAGCGGCGAATCTAGCGGTTTAGTCAGTGTAAAGCATCACTAGGTATTGGCTTTGACACGCCCTCATTAACCAGGCCGTTTTCCCGGTCCAAATCGGTCGGAAAAGTCGTTTAAAACAAGTCGGAAACATGCTAACTGGCTATCCATTCAATTCAATGGCAGCGATAGCAGCGGAGTGACATTTTCTAATGTAGCGGCGAATCTAGCGGTTTAGTCAGTGTAAAGCATCGCTAGGTATTGGCTTTGACACTCCCCCTCATTAACCAGGCCGTTTTCCCGGTCCAAATCGGTCGGAAAAGTAGTTTAAAACAAGTCGGAAACATGCTAACTGGCTATCCATTCAATTCAATGGCAGCGATAGCATAGGCGTGACATTTTCTAATGTAGCGGCAAATCTAGCGGTTTAGTCAGTGTAAAGCATCGCTAGGTATTGGCTTTGACACTCCCCATTAACCAGGCCGTTTTCCCTGTTTAAATCGGTCAGAAAAGTCGTTTAAAACAAGTCGGAAACATGCTAACTGGCTATCCATTCAATTCAATGGCAGCGATAGCATCGGCGTGACATTTTGTAATGTAGCGGCGAATCTAGCGGTTTAGTCAGTGTAAAGCTTCACTAGGTATTGGCTTTGACACGCCCCCTCATTAACCAGGCCGTTTTCCCGGTCCAAATCGGTCGGAAAAGTAGTTTAAAACAAGTCGGAAACATGCTAACTGGCTATCCATTCAATTCAATGGCAGCGATAGCATCGGCGTGACATTTTGTAATGTAGCGGCGAATCTAGCGGTTTAGTCAGTGTAAAGCATCACTAGGTATTGGCTTTGACAGACCCCCTCATTAACCAGGCCGTTTTCCCGGTCCAAATCGGTCGGAAAAGTCGTTTAAAACAAGTCGGAAACATGCTAACTGGCTATCCATTCAATTCAATGGCAGCGATAGCAGCGGCGTGACATTTTCTAATGTAGCGGCGAATCTAGCGGTTTAGTCAGTGTAAAGCATCGCTAGGTATTGGCTTTGACACTCCCCATTAACCAGGCCGTTTTCCCGGTCCAAATCGGTCGGAAAAGTAGTTTAAAACAAGTCGGAAACATGCTAACTGGCTATCCATTCAATTCAATGGCAGCGATAGCATAGGCGTGACATTTTCTAATGTAGCGGCAAATCTAGCGGTTTAGTCAGTGTAAAGCATCACTAGGTATTGGCTTTGACACTCCCCTCATTAACCAGGCCGTTTTCCCGGTTTAAATCGGTCAGAAAAGTCGTTTAAAACAAGTCGGAAACATGCTAACTGGCTATCCATTCAATTCAATGGCAGCGATAGCATCGGCATGACATTTTGTAATGTAGCGGCGAATCTAGCGGTTTAGTCAGTGTAAAGCATCACTAGGTATTGGCTTTGACACCCCCTCATTAACCAGGCCGTTTTCCCGGTCCAAATCGGTCGGAAAAGTAGTTTAAAACAAGTCGGAAACATGCTAACTGGCTATCCATTCAATTCAATGGCAGCGATAGCATCGGCGTGACATTTTGTAATGTAGCGCGAATCTAGCGGTTTAGTCAGTGTAAAGCATCACTAGGTATTGGCTTTGACACGCCCCCTCATTAACCAGGCCGTTTTCCCAAAACAAATCGGTCGGAAAAGTAGTTTAAAACAAGTCGGAAACATGCTAACTGGCTATCCATTCAATTCAATGGCAGCGATAGCAGCGGCGTGACATTTTCTAATGTAGCGGCGAATCTAGCGGTTTAGTCAGTGTAAAGCATCGCTAGGTATTGGCTTTGACACGCCCTCATTAACCAGGCCGTTTTCCCGGTCCAAATCGGTCGGAAAAGTAGTTTAAAACAAGTCGGAAACATGCTAACTGGCTATCCATTCAATTCAATGGCAGCGATAGCAGCGGCGTGACATTTTCTAATGTAGCGGCGAATCTAGCGGTTTAGTCAGTGTAAAGCATCACTAGGTATTGGCTTTGACACGCCCCTCATTAACCAGGCCGTTTTCCCGGTCCAAATCGGTCGGAAAAGTCGTTTAAAACAAGTCGGAAACATGCTAACTGGCTATCCATTCAATTCAATGGCAGCGATAGCAGCGGCGTGACATTTTCTAATGTAGCGGTGAATCTAGCGGTTTAGTCAGTGTAAAGCATCGCTAGGTATTGGCTTTGACATGCCCCCTCATTAAAATTTGACCAAAAAAAATATATATGAAATATATATATAAAGGAAAAAAATATATATAAAAAAAAATTTACAAAAAAAGTGACCAAAAAAAAAATATATATATATATAAAGTAAAAAATATATATATAAAAAAATTACAAAAAATTTGACCAAAAAAAAAAATATATATAAAATATATATATAAAGGAAAAAAATATATATATAAAAAATTACTAAAAAATTTGACAAAAAATATATATAAAATATATATATAAAGAAAAATATATATATATATTTAAAAAATGTACTAAAAAAATGTGACCAAAAAAATAAATATATAAAATATATATATAAAGGAAAAAATTTGACAAAAAAAAAATATATATATAAAGGAAATATATATATATATTTACAAAAAAATACAAAACAATTTGACCCCAAAAAAAATATAAATATATATATAAAGGAAAAATATATATATATAAAAAATTACAAAAAAATTTGACCAAAAAAATATATATCAAATATATATATAAAGGAAAAATTTGACAAAAAAAAAATATATAATATATATATATAAAGGAAAAATATATATATATTTTTAATTACAAAAAATTTTGACCAAAAAAAAATATATAAAATATATATATAAAGGAAAAATATATATATATAAAAAAAAACAAAAAAATTTGACCAAAAAAAATATATATATAAAATATATATATAAAGGAAAAAAAATATATATATTTAAAAAATGTACTAAAAAAATGTGACCAAAAAATAAATATATAAAATATATATATAAAGGAAAAATTTGACAAAAAAATAATATATATATATAAAGGAAATATATATATATATTTTACAAAAAAATAGAAACAATTTGACCCAAAAAAATATATAAAATATATATATAAAGGAAAAATATATATATAAAAATTACAAAAAAATTGACCAAAAAAAAAAAAAAAAATATAAAATATATATATAAAGGAAAAATTTGAGAAAAAAAAATATATATATATATATATATAAAAGGAAATATATATATATTTTTTTTTTAAATTACAAAAAATTTGACCCAAAAAAACATATAAAATATATATATAAAGGAAAAAAAAATATATATAAAAAATTACAAAAAATTTGACCAAAAAAATAATATAGACAAAATATATATATAAAGGAAAAATATATATATAAAAAAATTATTAAAAATTTGACAAAAATATATATAAAATATATATATAAAGGAAAATATATATATATATTTAAAAAAATGTACTAAAAAAAATGTGACCAAAATAAATAAATATATAAAATTATATATATAAAGGAAAAATTTGACAAAAAAAATATATATATATATAATAAAGGAAATATATATACATATTTGACAAAAAAATACAAAAAGGAGCAAGTCGGAAACATGCTAACTGGCCATCCATTCAATTCAATGGCAGCGATAGCATCGGCGTGACATTTTGTAATGTAGCGGCGAATCTAGCGGTTTAGTCAGTGTAAAGCATCGCTAGGTATTGGCTTTGACACGCCCCTCATTAACCAGGCCGTTTTCCCGGTCCAAATCGGTCGGAAAAGTCGGAAAAGTTTTTAAAACAAGTCGGAAACATGCTAACTGGCTATCCATTCAATTCAATGGCAGCGATAGCAGCGGCGTGACATTTTCTAATGTAGCGGCGAATCTAGCGGTTTAGTCAGTGTAAAGCATCACTAGGTATTGGCTTTGACACGCCCCCTCATTAACCAGGCCGTTTTCCCCGGTCCAAATCGGTCGGAAAAGTAGTTTAAAACAAGTCGGAAACATGCTAACTGGCTATCCATTCAATTCAATGCAGCGATAGCAGCGGCGTGACATTTTCTAATGTAGCGGCGAATCTAGCGGTTTAGTCAGTGTAAAGCATCACTAGGTATTGGCTTTGACACGCCCCCTCATTAACCAGGCCGTTTTCCCGGTCCAAATCGGTCGGAAAAGTCGTTTAAAACAAGTCGGAAACATGCTAACTGGCTATCCATTCAATTCAATGGCAGCGATAGCAGCGGCGTGACATTTTCTAATGTAGCGGTGAATCTAGCGGTTTAGTCAGTGTAAAGCATCGCTAGGTATTGGCTTTGACATGCCCCCATTAAAATTTGACCAAAAAAAAATATATATCGGAAAAGTATATATATAAAGAAATATATATATAAAGGAAAAAAATATATATATAAAAAAATTTACAAAAAAGTGACCAAAAAAAAAAATATATATATATATATAAAGGAAAAAATAATATATAAAAAAATTACAAAAAATTTGACCAAAAAATAATATATATAAAATATATATATAAAGGAAAAAATATATATAAAAAAAAAAAGTACTAAAAAATTTGACAAAAAAATATATATAAAATATATATATAAAGGAAAATATATATATATATTTAAAAAAAAAATGTACTAAAAAAATGTGACCAAAAAAAATAAATATATAAAATATATATATAAAGGAAAAATTTGACAAAAAAAATATATATATAAAGGAAATATATATATATATTTTACAAAAAAATACAAAACAATTTGACCCAAAAAATATATTAAATATATATATAAAGGAAAAAATATATATATAAAAAATTACAAAAAAATTTGACCAAAAAAAAATATATATAAAATATATATATAAAGGAAAAATTTGACAAAAAAAAAATATATATAATATATATATATAAAGGAAAAATATATATATATTTTTTTAATTACAAAAAAATTTGACCCAAAAAAAATATAAAATATATATATAAAGGAAAAATATATATATATAAAAAAATTACAAAAAATTTGACCAAAAAAAATATATAAAAAATATATATATAAAGGAAAATATATATATATTTAAAAAAATGTACTAAAAAATGTGACCAAAAAAATAAATATATAAAATATATATATAAAGGAAAAATTTGACAAAAAAAAAATATATATATATAAAAAAATATATATATATATTTTACAAAAAAAGAAAACAATTTGACCCAAAAAAATATATAAAATATATATATAAAGGAAAAATATATATATATAAAAAAATTACAAAAAAATTTGACCAAAAAAAAAATATAAAATATATATATAAAAGGAAAAATTTGAGAAAAAAAAATATATAATATATATATATATAAAGGATATATATATATATTTTTTTTTAATTACAAAAAAATTTGACCCAAAAAAACATATAAAATATATATATAAAGGAAAAAAATATATATATAAAAAAATTACAAAAAATTTGACCAAAAAAATAATATAGACAAAATATATATATAAAGGAAAAATATATATATAAAAAAATTACTAAAAAATTTGACAAAAATATATATAAAATATATATATAAAGGAAAAATATATATATATATTTAAAAAAATGTACTAAAAAAATGTGACCAAAATAAATAAATATATAAATATATATATAAAGGAAAAATTTGACAAAAAAAAATATATATATATATAAAGGAAATATATATACATATTTGACAAAAAAATACAAAAAGGAGCAAGTCGGAAACATGCTAACTGGCCATCCATTCAATTCAATGGCAATAGCAGCGATAGCATCGGCGTGACATTTTGTAATGTAGCGGCGAATCTAGCGGTTTAGTCAGTGTAAAGCATCGCTAGGTATTCGGGTATTGGCTTTGACACGCCCCCTCATTAACCAGGCCGTTTTCCCGGTCCAAATCGGTCGGAAAAGTCGTTTAAAACAAGTCGGAAACATGCTAACTGGCTATCCATTCAATTCAATGGCAATAGCAGCGGCGTGACATTTTCTAATGTAGCGGCGAATCTAGCCTCATTTAGTCAGTGTAAAGCATCGCTAGGTATTGGCTTTGACATGCCACCTCATTAAAATAAAAAAATTTGACCAAAAAATAATATATATAAAATAAATATATAAAGGAAAAAAAATATATAAAAAATCGCTAGGTATTTTGACAAAAAAAAATTTGACCAAAAAAAAAATATATATAAAAATATATATAAAAAAAAAATATATATATAAAAAAAACAAAAAATTTGACCAAAAAAAAAATATATATATAAAATATATATATAAAGGAAAAAAATATATATAAAAAAATTACAAAAAAATTTGACCAAAAAAATATATATATAAAATATATATAAAAAAAATTTGACAAAAAAATAAATATATATAAAATATATATATATAAAAAAAAATTTGAAATATATATATATATTATATAAAAAATTACTAAAAATTTGACAAAAATATATATAAAATATATATATAAAGGAAAAATATATATATATATTTTAAAAAATACTAAAAAAATGTGACCAAAAAAATAAATATATAAAATATATATATAAAGGAAAAATTTGACAAAAAAATAAATATATATATAAAGGAAATATATATATATATTTTACAAAAAAATACAAAACAATTTGACCCAAAAAAATATATAAAATATATAAATAAAAAAAAAAAAATATTTAAAAAATATTTAAAAATTTGACAAAAAAAAATATAAAATATATATATAAAGGAAAAATTTGACAAAAAAAATATATATAATATATATATATAAAGGAAATATATATATATATTTTTTTTTTAAATTACAAAAAAATTTGACCCAAAAAAAAATATATAAAATATATATATAAAGGAAAAAAATGTATATATAAAAAAATTACAAAAAAATTTGACCAAAAAAATAATATAGATAAAATATATATATAAAGGAAAAATATATATATAAAAAAATTACTAAAAAATTTGACAAAAAATATATATAAAATATATATATAAAGGAAAAATATATATATATATTTTAAAAAAATCTACTAAAAAAATGTGACCAAAATAAATAAATATATAAAATATATATATAAAGGAAAAATTTGACAAAAAAAAAATATATATATATAAAAGGAAATATATATACATATTTGACAAAAAAATACAAAAAGAGCAAGTCGGAAACATGCTAACTGGCCATCCATTCAATTCAATGGCAGCGATAGCATCGGCGTGACATTTTGTAATGTAGCGGCGAATCTAGCGGTTTAGTCAGTGTAAAGCATCACTAGGTATTGGCTTTGACACGCCCCCTCATTAACCAGGCCGTTTTCCCGGTCCAAATCGGTCGGAAAAGTAGTTTAAAACAAGTCGGAAACATGCTAACTGGCTATCCATTCAATTCAATGGCAGCGATAGCATCGGCGTGACATTTTGTAATGTAGCGGCGAATCTAGCGGTTTAGTCAGTGTAAAGCATCACTAGGTATTGGCTTTGACACGCCCCTCATTAACCAGGCCGTTTTCCCGGTCCAAATCGGTCGGAAAAGTCGTTTAAAACAAGTCGGAAACATGCTAACTGGCTATCCATTCAATTCAATGGCAGCGATAGCAGCGGCGTGACATTTTCTAATGTAGCGGCAAATCTAGCGGTTTAGTCAGTGTAAAGCATCACTAGGTATTGGCTTTGACACTCCCCCTCATTAACCAGGCCGTTTTCCCGGTTTAAATCGGTCACAAAAGTCGTTTAAAACAAGTCGGAAACATGCTAACTGGCTATCCATTCAATTCAATGGCAGCGATAGCATCGGCGTGACATTTTGTAATGTAGCGGCGAATCTAGCGGTTTAGTCAGTGTAAAGCTTCACTAGGTATTGGCTTTGACACGCCCCCTCATTAACCAGGCCGTTTTCCCGGTCCAAATCGGTCGGAAAAGTAGTTTAAAACAAGTCGGAAACATGCTAACTGGCTATCCATTCAATTCAATGGCAGCGATAGCATCGGCGTGACATTTTGTAATGTAGCGGCGAATCTAGCGGTTTAGTCAGTGTAAAGCATCACTAGGTATTGGCTTTGACACGCCCCCTCATTAACCAGGCCGTTTTCCCAAAACAAATCGGTCGGAAAAGTAGTTTAAAACAAGTCGGAAACATGCTAACTGGCTATCCATTCAATTCAATGGCAGCGATAGCAGCGGCGTGACATTTTCTAATGTAGCGGCGAATCTAGCGGTTTAGTCAGTGTAAAGCATCACTAGGTATTGGCTTTGACACTCCCCCTCATTAACCAGGCCGTTTTCCGGTCCAAATCGGTCGGAAAAGTAGTTTAAAACAAGTCGGAAACATGCTAACTGGCTATCCATTCAATTCAATGGCAGCGATAGCAGCGGCGTGACATTTTCTAATGTAGCGGCGAATCTAGCGGTTTTAGTCAGTGTAAAGCATCACTAGGTATTGGCTTTGACACCCCCTCATTAACCAGGCCGTTTTCCCGGTCCAAATCGGTCGGAAAAGTAGTTTAAAACAAGTCGGAAACATGCTAACTGGCTATCCATTCAATTCAATGGCAGCGATAGCATCGGCGTGACATTTTCTAATGTAGCGGCGAATCTAGCGGTTTAGTCAGTGTAAAGCATCGCTAGGTATTGGCTTTGACACTCCCCTCATTAACCAGGCCGTTTTCCCGGTCCAAATCGGTCGGAAAAGTAGTTTAAAACAAGTCGGAAACATGCTAACTGGCTATCCATTCAATTCAATGGCAGCGATAGCATAGGCGTGACATTTTCTAATGTAGCGGCAAATCTAGCGGTTTAGTCAGTGTAAAGCATCGCTAGGTATTGGCTTTGACACTCCCCCTCATTAACCAGGCCGTTTTCCCTGTTTAAATCGGTCAGAAAAGTCGTTTAAAACAAGTCGGAAACATGCTAACTGGCTATCCATTCAATTCAATGGCAGCGATAGCATCGGCGTGACATTTTGTAATGTAGCGGCGAATCTAGCGGTTTAGTCAGTGTAAAGCTTCACTAGGTATTGGCTTTGACACGCCCCCTCATTAACCAGGCCGTTTTCCCGGTCCAAATCGGTCGGAAAAGTAGTTTTAAAACAAGTCGGAAACATGCTAACTGGCTATCCATTCAATTCAATGGCAGCGATAGCATCGGCGTGACATTTTGTAATGTAGCGGCGAATCTAGCGGTTTAGTCAGTGTAAAGCATCACTAGGTATTGGCTTTGACACGCCCCCTCATTAACCAGGCCGTTTTCCCAAAACAAATCGGTCGGAAAAGTAGTTTAAAACAAGTCGGAAACATGCTAACTGGCTATCCATTCAATTCAATGGCAGCGATAGCAGCGACGCGTGACATTTTCTAATGTAGCGGCGAATCTAGCGGTTTAGTCAGTGTAAAGCATCGCTAGGTATTGGCTTTGACACTCCCCCTCATTAACCAGGCCGTTTTCCCGTCCAAATCGGTCGGAAAAGTCGTTTAAAACAAGTCGGAAACATGCTAACTGGCTATCCATTCAATTCAATGGCAGCGATAGCAGCGGCGTGACATTTTCTAATGTAGCGGCGAATCTAGCGGTTTAGTCAGTGTAAAGCATCGCTAGGTATTGGCTTTGACACGCCCCCTCATTAACCAGGCCGTTTTCCCGGTCCAAATCGGTCGGAAAAGTCGTTTAAAACAAGTCGGAAACATGCTAACTGGCTATCCATTCAATTCAATGGCAGCGATAGCAGCTCGGCGTGACATTTTCTAATGTAGCGGCGAAATCTAGCGGTTTAGTCAGTGTAAAGCATCGCTAGGTATTGGCTTTGACACGCCCCCTCATTAACCAGGCCGTTTTCCCGGTCCAAATCGGTCGGAAAAAAGTAGTTTAAAACAAGTCGGAAACATGCTAACTGGCTATCCATTCAATTCAATAAGCGATAGCAGCTGCGTGACATTTTCTAATGTAGCGGCGAATCTAGCGGTTTAGTCAGTGTAAAGCATCGCTAGGTATTGGCTTTGACACGCCCCCTCATTAACCAGGCCGTTTTCCCGGTCCAAATCGGTCGGAAAAGTCGTTTAAAACAAGTCGGAAACATGCTAACTGGCTATCCATTCAATTCAATGGCAGCGATAGCATCCAAGTGACATTTTGTAATGTAGCGGCGAATCTAGCGGTTTAGTCAGTGTAAAGCATCGCTAAGTATTGGCTTTGACATGCCCCCTCATTAACCAGGCCGTTTTCCCGGTCCAAATCGGTCGGAAAAGTCGTTTAAAACAAGTCGGAAACATGCTAACTGGCTATCCATTCAATTCAATGGCAGCGATAGCAGCGGCGTGACATTTTCTAATGTAGCGGCGAATCTAGCGGTTTAGTCAGTGTAAAGCATCGCTAGGTATTGGCTTTGACATGCCACCTCATTAAAATTTGACCCAAAAAAATAATATATATAAAATAAATATATAAAGGAAAAAAAAATATATATAAAAAAAATTTACAAAAAAAGTGACCAAAAAAAAAATATATATATATATATAAAAAAAAAATAATATATATTAAAAAAATACCAAAACATTTGACCAAGAAAAAAAAAATATATAAAAATATATATATAAAGGAAAAAATATATATAAAAAAATTCCAAAAAAATTTGACCAAAAAAAAAATATAAAAATATATATATAAAGGAAAAATTTGACAAAAAAATAAATATATATAATATATATATATATAAAGGAAATATATATATATTTATTAAAAAATTACTAAAAAATTTGACAAAAATATATATAAAATATATATATAAAGGAAAAATATATATATATTTTTAAAAATGTACTAAAAAAATGTGACCAAAAAAAAAAATATATAAAATATATATATAAAGGAAAAATTTGACAAAAAAAAAAATATATATATAAAGGAAATATATATATATATTTTACAAAAAAATACAAAACAATTTGACCCAAAAAAAAAAATATATATATATAAAAGAAAAAAAAAAATTTAAAAAAAATATTTAAAAAAAAAAATGACCAAAAAAAAAATATATAAAAAATATATATAAAAAAAAAAATTGAAAAAAAAAAAAAAAATATATAATATATATATATAAAGGAAATATATATATATATATTTTTTTAAATTACAAAAAAATTTGACCCAAAAAAACATATAAAATATATATATAAAGGAAAAAAATGTATATATAAAAAAAATTACAAAAAAATTTGACCAAAAAAAAAAATAATATATATAAAATATATATATAAAGGAAAAATATATATATAAAAAAATTACTAAAAATTTGACAAAAATATATATAAAATATATATATAAAGGAAAAATATATATATATATTTAAAAAAATCTACTAAAAAAATGTGACCAAAATAAATAAATATATAAAATATATATATAAAGGAAAAATTTGACAAAAAAAAAATATATATATATATAAAGGAAATATATATACATATTTGACAAAAAAATACAAAAAGGAGCAAGTCGGAAACATGCTAACTGGCCATCCATTCAATTCAATGGCAGCAATAGCATCGGCGTGACATTTTGTAATGTAGCGGCGAATCTAGCGGTTTAGTCAGTGTAAAGCATTGCTAGGTATTGGCTTTGACACGCCCCCTCATTAACCAGGCCGTTTTCCCGGTCCAAATCGGTCGGAAAAGTAGTTTAAAACAAGTTGGAAACATGCTAACTGGCTATCCATTCAATTCAATAGCAGCGATAGCAGCTGCGTGACATTTTCTAATGTAGCGGCGAATCTAGCGGTTTAGTCAGTGTAAAGCATCACTAGGTATTGGCTTTGACACGCCCCCTCATTAACCAGGCCGTTTTCCCAGTCCAAATCGGTCGGAAAAGTCGTTTAAAACAAGTCGGAAACATGCTAACTGGCTATCCATTCAATTCAATGGCAGCGATATCAGCGGAGTGACATTTTCTAATGTAGCGGCGAATCTAGCGGTTTAGTCAGTGTAAAGCATCGCTAGGTATTGGCTTTGACACCCCCCCATTAACCAGGCCGTTTTCCGGTCCAAATCGGTCGGAAAAGTAGTTTAAAACAAGTCGGAAACATGCTAACTGGCTATCCATTCAATTCAATGGCAGCGATAGCATAGGCGTGACATTTTCTAATGTAGCGGCAAATCTAGCGGTTTAGTCAGTGTAAAGCATCGCTAGGTATTGGCTTTGACACTCCCCCTCATTAACCAGGCCGTTTTCCCGGTTTAAATCGGTCAGAAAAGTAGTTTAAAACAAGTCGGAAACATGCTAACTGGCTATCCATTCAATTCAATGGCAGCGATAGCATCGGCGTGAATTTTGTAATGTAGCAATCTAGCGGTTTAGTCAGTGTAAACATGGCTAACTGGCTATCCATTCAATTCAATGGCAGCTAATTGGCTATCCATTCAATTCAATGCATCGCATCGCGTGACATTTTGTAATGTAGCGGCGAATCTAGCGGTTTAGTCAGTGTAAAGCATCACTAGGTATTGGCTTTGACACGCCCCCTCATTAACCAGGCCGTTTTCCCGGTCCAAATCGGTCGGAAAAGTAGTTTAAAACAAGTCGGAAACATGCTAACTGGCTATCCATTCAATTCAATGGCAGCGATAGCATCGGCGTGACATTTTCTAATGTAGCGGCGAATCTAGCGGTTTAGTCAGTGTAAAGCATCACTAGGTATTGGCTTTGACACTCCCCTCATTAACCAGGCCGTTTTCCCGGTCCAAATCGGTCGGAAAAGTCGTTTAAAACAAGTCGGAAACATGCTAACTGGCTATCCATTCAATTCAATGGCAGCGATAGCATCGGCGTGACATTTTGTAATGTAGCGGCGAATCTAGCGGTTTAGTCAGTGTAAAGCATCACTAGGTATTGGCTTTGACACGCCCCTCATTAACCAGGCCGTTTTCCCGGTCCAAAATCGGTCGGAAAAGTAGTTTAAAACAAGTCGGAAACATGCTAACTGGCTATCCATTCAATTCAATGGCAGCGATAGCATCGGCGTGACATTTTGTAATGTAGCGGCAAATCTAGCGGTTTAGTCAGTGTAAAGCATCACTAGGTATTGGCTTTGACACGCCCCCTCATTAACCAGGCCATTTTCCCGGTCCAAATCGGTCGGAAAAGTAGTTTAAAACAAGTCGGAAACATGCTAACTGGCTATCCATTCAATTCAATGGCAGCGATAGCAGCGGCGTGACATTTTCTAATGTAGCGGCGAATCTAGCGGTTTAGTCAGTGTAAAGCATCGCTAGGTATTGGCTTTGACACGCCCCCTCATTAACCAGGCCGTTTTCCCGTCCAAATCGGTCGGAAAAGTAGTTTAAAACAAGTCGGAAACATGCTAACTGGCTATCCATTCAATTCAATGGCAGCGATAGCAGCTGGCGTGACATTTTCTAATGTAGCGGCGAATCTAGCGGTTTAGTCAGTGTAAAGCATCACTAGGTATTGGCTTTGACACGCCCCCTCATTAACCAGGCCGTTTTCCCGGTCCAAATCGGTCGGAAAAGTCGTTTAATACAAGTCGGAAACATGCTAACTGGCTATCCATTCAATTCAATGGCAGCGATAGCAGGGCGTGACATTTTCTAATGTAGCGGCGAATCTAGCGGTTTAGTCAGTGTAAAGCATCGCTAGGTATTGGCTTTGACATGCCCCCTCATTAAAATTTGACCAAAAAAAAATATATATATGAAATATATATATAAAGGAAAAAAATATATATAAAAAAAAAAAAGTGACAAAAAAAAAATAATATATGACCAAAAAAAAAATATATATATATATAAAGGAAAAAATATATATATATAAAAAAATTACAAAAAATTTGACCAAAAAAATAATAATATATATAAAATATATATAAAAAGAAAAAATATATATATAAAAAAATTACTAAAAAAAAAACAAAAATATATAAAAATATATATATAAAGGAAAAATATATATATATATTTAAAAAATATACTAAAAAAATATAAAAAAATACTATAAAAAAAATATATATAAAATATATATATAAAGGAAAAATTTGACAAAAAAAAATATATATATATAAAGGAAATATATATATATATTTTACAAAAAATACAAAACAATTTGACCCCAAAAAAATAAAATATATATATAAAGGAAAAATATATATATATAAAAAATTACAAAAAATTTGACCAAAAAAAAATATATATATCAAATATATATATAAAGGAAAAATTTGACAAAAAAAAATATATATATAATATATATATATAAAAAAAATATATATATATTTTTAATTACAAAAAAATTTGACCCAAAAAATATATAAAATATATATATAAAAGGAAAATATATATATATAAAAAAATTACTAAAAATTTGACAAAAAAAAATATATATAAAATATATATATAAAGGAAAAATATATATATATTTTTAAAAATGTACTAAAAAAATGTGACCAAAAAAAATAATATATAAAATATATATATAAAGGAAAAATTTGACAAAAAAAAATATATATATATAAAGGAAATATATATATATATTTTACAAAAAAATACAAAACAATTTGACCCAAAAAATATATAAAATATATATATAAAGGAAAAAATATATATATAAAAAAATTACAAAAAATTTGACCAAAAAAAAAAATATATAAAATATATATATAAAGGAAAAATTTGAAAAAAAAAATATATATATATATATATATATAAAGGATATATATATATATTTTTTTTTTAAATTACAAAAAAATTTGACCCAAAAAAAATATATAAAATATATATATAAAGGAAAAAAATATATATAAAAAAAATTACAAAAAAATTTGACCAAAAAATAATATAGATAAAATATATATATAAAGGAAAAAAATATATAAAAAAAAATTACTAAAAAATTTAACAAAAAATATATATAAAATATATATATAAAGGAAAAATATATATATATTTTAAAAAATGTACTAAAAAATGTGACCAAAATAAATAAATATATAAATTATATATATAAAGGAAAAATTTGACAAAAAAATATATATATATATAAAGGAAATATATATACATATTTGACAAAAAAATACAAAAAGGAGCAAGTCGGAAACATGCTAACTGGCCATCCATTCAATTCAATGGCAGCGATAGCATCGGCGTGACATTTTGTAATGTAGCGGCGAATCTAGCGGTTTAGTCAGTGTAAAGCATCGCTAGGTATTGGCTTTGACACGCCCCCTCATTAACCAGGCCGTTTTCCCGGTCCAAATCGGTCGGAAAAGTCGTTTAAAACAAGTCGGAAACATGCTAACTGGCTATCCATTCAATTCAATGGCAGCGATAGCATCCAAGTGACATTTTCTAATGTAGCGGCGAATCTAGCGGTTTAGTCAGTGTAAAGCATCGCTAGGTATTGGCTTTGACACGCCCCCTCATTAACCAGGCCGTTTTCCCGGTCCAAATCGGTCGGAAAAGTCGTTTAAAACAAGTCGGAAACATGCTAACTGGCTATCCATTCAATTCAATGGCAGCGATAGCATCGGCGTGACATTTTGTAATGTAGCGGCGAATCTAGCGGTTTAGTCAGTGTAAAGCATCACTAGGTATTGGCTTTGACACGCCCCTCATTAACCAGGCCGTTTTCCCAAAACAAATCGGTCGGAAAAGTAGTTTAAAACAAGTCGGAAACATGCTAACTGGCTATCCATTCAATTCAATGGCAGCGATAGCAGCGGCGTGACATTTTCTAATGTAGCGGCGAATCTAGCGGTTTAGTCAGTGTAAAGCATCGCTAGGTATTGGCTTTGACACTCCCCCTCATTAACCAGGCCGTTTTCCGGTCCAAATCGGTCGGAAAAGTCGTTTAAAACAAGTCGGAAACATGCTAACTGGCTATCCATTCAATTCAATGGCAGCGATAGCATCGGCGTGACATTTTCTAATGTAGCGGCGAATCTAGCGGTTTAGTCAGTGTAAAGCATCGCTAGGTATTGGCTTTGACACGCCCCCTCATTAACCAGGCCGTTTTCCGGTCCAAATCGGTCGGAAAAGTAGTTTAAAACAAGTCGGAAACATGCTAACTGGCTATCCATTCAATTCAATGGCAGCGATAGCAGCTGCGTGACATTTTCTAATGTAGCGGCGAATCTAGCGGTTTAGTCAGTGTAAAAGCATCACTAGGTATTGGCTTTGACACGCCCCATTATTAACCAGGCCGTTTTCCGGTCCAAATCGGTCGGAAAAGTCGCTTAAAAACAAAAACATGCTAAAACATGCTAACTGGCTATCCATTCAATTCAATGGCAGCGATAGCAGCGGCGTGACATTTTCTAATGTAGCGGTGAATCTAGCGGTTTAGTCAGTGTAAAGCATCGCTAGGTATTGGCTTTGACATGCCCCTCATTAAAATTTGACCAAAAAAAAATATATATATATATATATATATAAAGGAAAAATAAAGGAAAATATATATTAAAAAAAATTAAAAAATTTGACCAAAAAAAATATATATATATATATAAAGGAAAAATATATATATATAAAAAATTACAAAAAATTTGACCAAAAAAAATATATATAAAATATATATATAAAGGAAAAATATATATATATTTAAAAAATGTACTAAAAAATGTGACCAAAAAAAATAAATATAAAATATATATATAAAGGAAAATTTGACAAAAAAAAAAAAATATATATATATAAAAGGAAAAATATATATATATATTTACAAAAAAATAGACAAAAAAATAATTTGACCAAAAAAATATATAAAATATATATATAAAAGGAAAAATATATATATAAAAAAATTACAAAAAAATTTGACCAAAAAAAAAAAAATATATAAAATATATATATAAAGGAAAAATTTGACAAAAAAAATATATATATAATATATATATATAAAGGATATATATATATATTTTTTAAATTACAAAAAAATTTGACCCAAAAAAATATAAAATATATATATAAAGGAAAAAATATATATAAAAAAAATTACAAAAAATTTGACCAAAAAAATAATATAGATAAAATATATATATAAAGGAAAAATATATATATAAAAAATTACTAAAAATTTGACAAAAATATATATAAAAAATATATATAAAAAGGAAAAATATATATATATATTTAAAAAAATGTACTAAAAAAATGTGACCAAAATAAATAAATATATAAATTATATATATAAAGGAAAAATTTGACAAAAAAAAATATATATATATAAAGGAAATATATATACATATTTGACAAAAAAATACAAAAAGGAGCAAGTCGGAAACATGCTAACTGGCCATCCATTCAATTCAATGGCAGCGATAGCATCGGCGTGACATTTTGTAATGTAGCGGCGAATCTAGCGGTTTAGTCAGTGTAAAGCATCGCTAGGTATTGGCTTTGACACGCCCCCTCATTAACCAGGCCGTTTTCCCGTCCAAATCGGTCGGAAAAGTCGTTTAAAACAAGTCGGAAACATGCTAACTGGCTATCCATTCAATTCAATGGCAGCGATAGCATCCAAGTGACATTTTGTAATGTAGCGGCGAATCTAGCGGTTTAGTCAGTGTAAAGCATCGCTAGGTATTGGCTTTGACATGCCCCCTCATTAACCAGGCCGTTTTCCGGTCCAAATCGGTCGAAAAAGTCGTTTAAAACAAGTCGGAAACATGCTAACTGGCTATCCATTCAATTCAATGGCAGCGATAGCAGCGGCATGACATTTTCTAATGTAGCGGCGAATCTAGCGGTTTAGTCAGTGTAAAGCATCGCTAGGTATTGGCTTTGACATGCCACCTCATTAAAATTTGACCAAAAAAAAATATATATAAAATAAATATATAAAGGAAAAAAAATATATAAAAAAAAATTACAAAAAAAGTGACCAAAAAAAAAATATATATATATATAAAAGGAAAATAATATATATTAAAAAAATTACCAAAACATTTGACCAAGAAAAAAAATATATATATAATATATATAAAGGAAAAAATATATAAAAAATTACAAAAAATTTGACCAAAAAAAAATATATAAAAAATATATATATAAAAAAATTTGACAAAAAAAAAATAAATATATATAATATATATATATAAAGGAAATATATATATATTTATTAAAAAATTACTAAAAATTTGACAAAAATATATATAAAATATATATATAAAGGAAAATATATATATATATTTAAAAAAATGTACTAAAAAAATGTGACCAAAAAATAAATATATAAAATATATATAAAAAAAAATTTGACAAAAAAAATATATATATAAAAGGAAATATATATATATATTTTACAAAAAAATACAAAAATTTGACCCAAAAAAAAATATAAATATATATATAAAAAAAAAAATATATATAAAAAAAATATTTAAAAAATTTGACCAAAAAAAAAAATATAAAATATATATATAAAGGAAAAATTTGACAAAAAAAATATATATATATATATATATATATAAAAGGAAATATATATATATATATTTTTTTAAATTACAAAAAAATTTGACCCAAAAAACATATAAAATATATATATAAAGGAAAAAATGTATATATAAAAAAATTACAAAAAAATTTGACCAAAAAAATAATATAGATAAAATATATATATAAAGGAAAAATATATATATAAAAAATTACTAAAAATTTGACAAAAATATATATAAAATATATATATAAAGGAAAAATATATATATATTTAAAAAAAATCTACTAAAAAAATGTGACCAAAATAAATAAATATATAAAATATATATATAAAAGAAAAATTTGACAAAAAAATATATATATATATAAAGGAAATATATATACATATTTGACAAAAATACAAAAAGGAGCAAGTCGGAAACATGCTAACTGGCCATCCATTCAATTCAATGGCAGCAATAGCATCGGCGTGACATTTTGTAATGTAGCGGCGAATCTAGCGGTTTAGTCAGTGTAAAGCATCGCTAGGTATTGGCTTTGACACGCCCCCTCATTAACCAGGCCGTTTTCCCGGTCCAAATCGGTCGGAAAAGTAGTTTAAAACAAGTCGGAAACATGCTAACTGGCTATCCATTCAATTCAATAGCAGCGATAGCAGCTGCGTGACATTTTCTAATGTAGCGGCGAATCTAGCGGTTTAGTCAGTGTAAAGCATCGCTAGGTATTGGCTTTGACACTCCCCCTCATTAACCAGGCCGTTTTCCCGGTCCAAATCGGTCGGAAAAGTCGTTTAAAACAAGTCGGAAACATGCTAACTGGCTATCCATTCAATTCAATGGCAGCGATAGCAGCGGCGTGACATTTTCTAATGTAGCGGCAAATCTAGCGGTTTAGTCAGTGTAAAGCATCGCTAGGTATTGGCTTTGACACTCCCCCTCATTAACCAGGCCGTTTTCCCTGTTTAAATCGGTCAGAAAAGTCGTTTAAAACAAGTCGGAAACATGCTAACTGGCTATCCATTCAATTCAATGGCAGCGATAGCATCGGCGTGACATTTTGTAATGTAGCGGCGAATCTAGCGGTTTAGTCAGTGTAAAGCATCACTAGGTATTGGCTTTGACACGCCCCCTCATTAACCAGGCCGTTTTCCCAAAACAAATCGGTCGGAAAAGTAGTTTAAAACAAGTCGGAAACATGCTAACTGGCTATCCATTCAATTCAATGGCAGCGATAGCAGCGGCGTGACATTTTCTAATGTAGCGGCGAATCTAGCGGTTTAGTCAGTGTAAAGCATCGCTAGGTATTGGCTTTGACACTCCCCCTCATTAACCAGGCTGTTTTCCCGGTCCAAATCGGTCGGAAAAGTCGTTTAAAAAAGTCGGAAACATGCTAACTGGCTATCCATTCAATTCAATGGCAGCGATAGCAGCGGCGTGACATTTTCTAATGTAGCGGCGAATCTAGCGGTTTAGTCAGTGTAAAGCATCGCTAGGTATTGGCTTTGACACGCCCCCATTAACCAGGCCGTTTTCCCGTCCAAATCGGTCGGAAAAGTCGTTTAAAACAAGTCGAAACATGCTAACTGGCTATCCATTCAATTCAATGGCAGCGATAGCAGCGGCGTGACATTTTCTAATGTAGCTGCGAATCTAGCGGTTTAGTCAGTGTAAAGCATCGCTAGGTATTGGCTTTGACATGCCACCTCATTAACCAGGCCGTTTTCCCGGTCCAAATCGGTCAGAAAAGTCGTTTTTAAAACAAGTCGGAAACATGCTAACTGGCTATCCATTCAATTCAATGGCAGCGATAGCAGCGGCGTGACATTTTCTAATGTAGCGGCGAATCTAGCGGTTTAGTCAGTGTAAAGCATCGCTAGGTATTGGCTTTGACATGCCCCCTCATTAAAATTTGACCAAAAAATAAATATATAAAATATATATATAAAGGAAAAAATATATATATAAAAAAATGTACAAAAAAAGTGACCAAAAAAAAATATATATATATATATAAAGGAAAAAATAATATATATAAAAAAATTACCAAAAATTTGACCAAGAAAAAAATAATATATATAAAATATATATATAAAGGAAAAATATATATATAAAAAAAATTACAAAAAATTTGACCAAAAAAATAATATATATAATATATATATATAAAGGAAAAAAATATATATATAAAAAAATACTAAAAATTTGACAAAAATATATATAAAATATATATATAAAGGAAAAAATATATATATATTTTAAAAAATGTACTAAAAAAATGTGACCAAAAAATAAATATATAAAATATATAAAGGAAAAATTTGACAAAAAAAAATATATATATATAAAGGAAATATATATATATATTTTACAAAAAAATACAAAACAATTTGACCCAAAAAAAATATAAAATATATATATAAAGGAAAAATATATATATATAAAAAAATTACAAAAAATTTGACCAAAAAAAATAAAAAAATATATAAAATATATATATAAAGGAAAATTTGACAAAAAAAAAATATATATAATATATATA